>JAPYYW010002224.1:0-30439 GCA_030522545.1 Cremastinae sp. A BG-2022a | reverse complement strand
GATTGTTTTCATTGGTTCGCTATTTTATTTTCTTAACCAATGTCCCTCGTGAAATGTTACATTTTCTTTCTCATTTGTGCTTTAATTCAACTTGAATATTGTATTTTCACGTATCAATCTTTTTTTTTTCTTTACCTCAATCTTTGTTCATTTATTTAGAGAATTACTTCAATTTGACGAAAAAAAGACCGTTTTTGTTTAAAATTTACAGAAATTTTCAAGGAAAAAGTTATAAAATACATTAAACTCGGTGGTATATATGAAACCATGTAGTCGTAATTTTTGAGAAGTATTTAAAAGGTCTCGTTAGCAAATATGAATTCATGAATAAGAATCTGATAATTTTCAAATATGTCATAAATTCAATGAACAGTTTGATAATAATTCGACAGATGGAGAAATTTATGCCCGATCTCACAGACCCAGCGATCACGTTTTCGTTCATCCCCATTTTCTTTTTTATCCCCGAAATCTCGTCCCACCAGTAACTTCCTGAATTTCGGTGATCTAAATGATACTTTTGCTCAATTTTTTCCCGACGCCTGAGTATTACGACGCGTTTTGACCTATTAGGTCCATTGCGCTCGATTTCGTTACATTTTGCAAGGTCAGCAAAATCGAAAAGTAAATAATTTTTTATTATTCAAAAACCTAAAATTAAAATTACGTCTCCTAATACAATCGACGATGTTTTTCCTTAAGGTGGTCCGATGATTTCTGGTTATTCAAGATTTTGTGATGAAATTTGGAGTATGTTGAGATTAATATGTTACTTGTCTTGTGTCCAAATTTTAATATCATTCGCTTGCTAAAAATTGAGATATTAATTTTAAAAAATGAGAAATTTTCGCTATCTCTCATAAGCTTTGTGTTAAAAGTCGTGATTTTTGACGATAAATATTTCGATTTCTAGATAGTGAAGTATCTTTAAATTTGGCATACCCTCTAATATTATACCAAAGAACGTTAATACAATTTTTGAATCAAATATCTTGGAAAAAAATTTCGATCAATAATTTTGCCTTTACATTGCATACTTAACCTAAAAGTTTGAACGCGCCCATCATCGGACCACCTTAAGAAGTACCTTGAGAATAAAAAAAACCATTTCCCGTTCGGAATTTTGATGCGTTAACAGTCATCTATCGTAGAATTGTCTGCGAAGAGCGTTGCTTAAGGTAGTACAACCGAGACAGTCTATTCAAAAGTTTGTCCTTATATGTTAACTAAATGTAAAATCATCAGTTGAAATTTCTTGAGACAGAATTTAGTCAAAAATTGCACAGATCTTCGTTAGCATTGTGTTAATGTGTTTGCAAAATTTAAAAAGGCTCAACCATGTAGTTATTTAGATATTAATTTTTAATAATTGCTACTTTTAACATGGGCTCTTATGGAAGATTCGAAAAAGCAACGACTTTCAATGTATAATAACTCGATTTCTAGATGGTGAACCTTTGTCAAATTTGACACATGTTTTCATATGACATTTAAGAAGACATGTGCAAATTAAAAAAAAATCTGTCTCAACACGGTTTTGCGGTTGTACTATACCTTAACCTAGGCGACTGTTGAAGCCACACGTTGGCCGCGCCCACAATTCTATTGGTTTTTTACCGCTTTGTATATTTTTTAAAATCAAGTTTGTACTTCTAAAAAAAAGTGAAAATCTGAATCAGTCTTTTTGTTCTAACTCTAACAAGCAACAGCACACTTTTGACATTTTTTTGACACTTTGCTGTTCTTCTAGGCGCATACTTCACATAACTTTGCATATAATGCGCTCTATTCCGATCAATCGATTAGAAGCCTCATATCTTTTTTAATATACGATTTGAATAATAAAATTTTTTCCCAGTATTATTGCTTATGTATAGTATTCTTTTAAACATCCCGAAATAGACTTATACGATTTTGGATTATTATTTAAAAATAATTATAACGATTTGAATCAACATTTTTTCAAGCTGAGCCTGTCAGTTACACCGCACTCGAAACCAAGTGAGCTGTTTGAGATCGCCTGATAAAGGATTAACAACAAAATTCTCATAATTTGGAAACTTAATTGTTTTCAGTTCGTTTGTCATCTCAATTACATTTTCATGTGGATTTTGAATCAGTCCATATCCAAGGTATATGTAGATATGAATTTTCAAATGAAACATTTATTGTGGAAATTTTACAAATTGTAAGATAATTGTTAAATTATATACATTGGTTTAAGGTAGTTCTATCGTTTTATCGTTTACTTAAGAATTCATTGAAAATTTGCACAAGCCTTCGTTGATATGGCATACATATATGTGTATCAAATTATAAAAAGATTCACCAGATAGAAATCTAGATATTTATTGATAAAAATTCCAATTTTTGGCACCCTCTCATCGAAACCCGTGTTAAATATTGCGTTTTTCAATCTTAAACATCTTCAATTCTAGATGGTGAACCATCTTAAAATTTAGCATAGCTCTTTATTATACTTCAAAGAAGATTCCTTTTGTTTTTAAAAAAAATTGGTAAGATTTTTTTTCGTAATTTTCATACGTATATAGCAAGTACAGATCACCTTGAACGACCGTGAATTTTGAGTATGTTGTTCTTAAAAAAATGTGCAATAACTTTTCTTAATAAATTTAAGGTAGTTCTATCATAAAATCGTTTTCTCAGGATTTTGTTGTAAATTTGCAAAAACCTTCTTTAATACAGTGTGTAATTGTGTATTAAATTTTAAGAGGTTTCATTACGTAGAATTCGAGATTTTTATTGCCAAAAATCACTATTAACTGCAGTTTCTCATAAGAACACATGTTAAATATTGCTATCTTCAACTCTTGATATCTTGACTCCTGGGTAGTGGAATAATTTGTTGAAATTTTGCACAACTCTTTATTGTACTTCAAAGAAGCTTCATTTAGTTTTAAAAAAAAATCCTAAGATTATGATTTTTCAAATTTTCATACATACGTAACAAGTATAGGTTCCCTTGGGTAACCTTGAATTTTGAGTATGTTATTCTTGAAAAAATTTGCAACAACTTTTCTTAATAAATTTAAGCTCAAAAACCACATGATATCGAGATAAAAACTTTTGATTTGACTGTACTGATAGAATTACCTTAATGATGCTTTTTCACGAATAACTAAGTATCTAAATAATTTCATTCAGTTAAGAACGACTTCTTTATAATAATAACTGCTGCCATGAGTAATGGGAATAAAATCACCGCTATGTCGATCAAGTTATTTTAAGAAAGGTTCTGAATGGACTCAATAATCGTGCAAGAAGCTTAATAAGCTTTTATTACATTTTTTGCTTGTTTCATTTCTTTTCGAACATCTATTGTTTCTTGGGCAGTTTGCATTGCTCGGTTTGCTCGTCAACTTGAGCTGGGTATTGAAACGTTTCGCGCTCCGCTAATACTTTTCTCAGTTTTCTTTTGTCCGGGTGTAAATATTCCCGCTGCTTCTCATCGTTTCTTCGCGTTTTAATCGTTTCTCACTCTCATCCGTTTATCCCTCCGCCCCCTTGTCCCCTTTATTCTCCCCATCACAGATTTTCTTTATCTATTTTCTTTTTGTATCAAAGCGTTAATTTATTCCCCTCCCTTTCGTTTTCTTCAAAAACGCCTTTACGTTTCTTCACGCTTTCGTTTATTTTTTTTCTGACTCCTTACTATCGCTGTTTCTCAAGCCTTTGTATTTTTCTCCGCCTTCTTTCTCAGTTATCTTACCTTTTTCTTGTGGAAATGAAAATTACTTTTCACTTCCGCAATCCCTTCAACGATTACTTTCAGCCTTCTCGTTGCTTTTTTCTCTCCCTATTCCTATTTCTTCTTTCTACTCATTTCCATGTAATTTCCTTCGTGATCGTGCTTGGCAGTCGTATTGTCGTTGCTACTATATGCTCTTGCTTCATTCGCTAAGTTCAATTCTTCTTCTATGAAATTAATTCCGCTTTCACCCTCTTTCTTCGACATTTTCTGATTTTTTGTTTGCGAATACTTTCTTCACGTCTCGTTTACAATTATTAAAAAAAAAATCGTTTTCAATTTGATTATTTTCATTCAACTTGTAGTTTCGTTATTTTCGCTATTTACTATTTATATTTACGTTGCTCTCTTAAATTCTTTGTTTTTATGATGTCTTAAGCTTTTTCTTTTCGAACCAATTTTTGTTTTTGTCTTTTGTCCCTCATCTCTTGTTCCGTAACTCCAAGGTATACTCTTGCCTTGCTGTATCGTTTCTTTTTATTCCCTTTATTTGTGCTATCTCGCGCTGCTCCGGTTGAGGTATTTTCCCCCGAGTTCAAAAATAGTTGTATCGTTTAGAGACATTGCGAGTAAAAAGAACCCCGCAGGCGAGGACAGAAAAACCAAGAGAAATCAAATTCTAATTTACACGAAACGAAGTATATTGAAAAAGACAAAAACTTTATTTTAAAAAAATAGCGAGTGTATACAGGAGATCGATACATTTTTTTTCAATATTTAAGAATGAAAATAAATTATCAATGTATGCTCCGATGCAAACTTGCTGCAGAAAAATATTACATTATATTTACACTGAGCGATTGGAGCAAAGAAAAAAATGATGAGTAGGCAGGATTCACGATTTGCAACGAGCGAGATATTTTTTAAGGAAAATTCACGCGTTTACCACTTGAAATTTATTTTTGAAGCTTGTTCGCTAACATTTAGCGTAGACTAAGATTCATAAAATATTCAATTTTTGTCCAAATTTCAATAATACTTGTCGTTTGGAAATTGAAATATTTATTTTTGAAAATTGCATTTTTTTGTGACTTCTCATAAGAACACATATGTTGCAATTTTACACAATTAACATCTCGATTTGTGCACGACGAAACTTCCCTTAAATTTTAAAAATATTTTAAAATAAAATGTCCAAGAGCATTAATATATAATTTTCTTCAGATTATTTTTTAAATATTTATACGCAAAATGAACAAACCCGTGGATAATTCCCATAACCGGAAAAGTAGAAAAGGTTAACGGCGTATTTTTCGAGCAATGTTTATTCATATAAAAAAAACCGAGAAAAATCAGATTCAGATTTACGCGAAACTAAGCATATGGGAAACGAAAAAAAAATAGATTAAACAAAAATAAAAAAAATAAAAATGAATGTGTGTTCCAATGCATGCTTGCTGCAGAAAATTACTACATTATGTTTACTCTGAGTGAGAGAGAGAGAGAGATTGAAGCGAAGAAAAAATGATGAGCAGTCAGTTTCACGATTTGCAACGCGCGAGATATTTTAAAACCGGAAAAGCAGAAAAGCTTAACGGCTTATTTTCCGAGGAGCGCTCGTTGATAAAAAAAAATGAAAAAGGAATAAAGGTACAAGCTTGTTGAGAGTGCGTATAAAAATGGTGCTTCGGAAGGAAGCCCGATTCATTCGAGCTGTCGTGGCGGAAGCTGAGAGTGAGATACTGATGTGAATATTCTTGGGAGTATCAGACAGCGCAGAGCCGTTTATAATTCTCGTTTATCCACGGTAAATTAGCCGCGAGCCCGTCTGCCTCTCATCTCTAGACGAAACATCTCTGGAGGTGATCGGGAGCCCGATACCAGGATACACCGAACCGGTAGCGTGGGGTAGTGTTAATTATGCCGAGGCAAAGGTCGGGCCGCGCTCAAAGGGGGATTTGCTTTCGTTTTGCCTCGATATTCTGCGAAACTCTCCACCATCCACCCGCTCCCAGTTATCCCGAGATATAACCCCGTTGCATGGGAAAACAGTTTCCCGTGCAAGAAGAATAAATGGGATGGAGCGGGAACGTCTGTTTGTTGCAAGGGACCCGGGATCATCGCGCGATGCACCGGAGAGCATATACCAACGTTAAACATCTTCCAAGTATCTGAGATAACGCGGGACGCCGGGATATAATCCTTCCGGTGCTCGTCTTCATCCCCGGTGCTTATTTTTTTTTTTTTTTCATTTACCCGAAGAGACGGTTCGTGATCGGATCGGTAGGAATGAGGATCTCTCTTTCTCTCTCTCTCGACATGAAATCTTCGCTATATACGTGTATGCATAGAGCAGACTTTCTGCTTACGTCATAGGAACGCGCAACGAGAATTGGATCATAGCGTTGATCGGGTCTTTGATCCACTCACCGGCACGAGAATCCCTTCGCCGCATCGAGTTAATTGAATACCAGCGTTTCAACGTTGACAGACTCGGCTGTACGCCGATGTTAAGCAAATCTCCGAGGCAGGCCCCATAGTCATACGGTGCCCCCGTTATATCCACAGCCTATATATACCAGCAAGGTCCGAGCTACTCGGGCGGCGTTTAGAGAGAGTTTCGTCTTATTGCGCGCTGTAATCAACGGCTTATCGAGGATCAATCGAATAGTATAGCGCTCTCATTGAGGGAAATATCACTCTTGTGGGCGCATTTTGATGGGATCTCAACAACGGCCACTGACAGAGACTCTATCGCTATTTCCTTACCAAATAGCATACTTGACCGACGAATGCCAATTATATACTATCGGAGTGTAGCGATTTTCCGCGCGGCGGACGCGCGCCGCTGCGTCGGATAACGCTCCGCGAATTTTCACCGTTAAAAAAACGATCAACTGGATATAGCAGCTCGCAGCTTAATAACTCGCCGGCGCGAATACTTCAAAGTTAATCCGAATAACAAATGGTTCGGTTAAAAAAAATGAAAAATGAAAAAAAAAAAACTGAGCCCGGCAAATTTGATGTTTCTACAAGACCGGGTTGCCAGTGGCCGTGAGCGATGGAGGCAGTTGCCCGTTCTTGTCGTTGATCGCACGGCTCGCTACTTTGGGATCTTTGATCGAAAAGCTCGTGCGCCGTGATGGTTTTAGAAATCGCACCCTTCGGCATTCGGGCTAATTGAATCTGCAGGCGATAAGGGGGAGAGAAAGAGAGGAGAGGTGGGGTGGGGGTGGAGAGAGATGGAAAGAGAGACAGAGGGAGATTCGCGAGGGGAGGAGAGCTCGCAAAGCGCATATACGTGGGATTTAACGTTGTCCAATACAGCGTTGGCGCGCTTTACCTTCCCACCGAGCGAACGCACCGGGCGAAACCCGAACGATATCTGCATTCGTTTGGCTCGGGGCATTTCTGCATGCGCACGTTTGTATATACTTTATAATCGATAGAGAGAAATAGGGATATGGATGAGAGAGAAAGAGGAATATAGACAAGAGGGAAAGAGCCGAGGTGGGCAGGATTTGCAAACACTTGCAAACATATGGCAGACAAGCGTGGAACTTGTTATAAACGCGCAGCATATCGCGTGCTACGATATGCGGCACACAGAGCGCGCATCGTTCCAAGCGTTTGCATAGAACCTATTTGCGGTGATGCTCATCCTGTTGATTCACCAGGTACTATTCGCACCGCGATCGCGTTCGCTCTTTTCACGGCAACCAAACTATGAATTCTCTCATGAAACCAGAAACAAAACACGTATCGATCTCGATTATTTCGAAGCAAGCCGAGTCAAAATTTGCCATCCGAATAATAATGAAAATTGAACGAACAACGCGCTTTTGTTTTTCTCTCTTCTATGTGCGAATGTCCCACACACGTATACCTCGGCGATGTTTCAAACCGGCCGTGAGTCAAAAAACGCTCAAATTCACTGCCAAAGACACAGCGCGATTTCGATTTTTTTATTTTTTTATTTACTCGCGAGCGAACTTTCCACCCCTGAAGTATCTGGGAATAATTAAGCGCGCGTCGCTTCACGGAAAAAACTGATTTCTAAAAATTGATATCAGACGTTCGAAGAATACTGGGAGAAAAAAACAATGTGCTTTGTACAATGATAAATTAATCATTGAACTAAGTTTTAAAAAACGTTTATTTCAATAAGTTTCTTTTCCATTAAAATGCAAAAAATACTCATATAAATATATTTAAAAGACAATACCAATTACCAGTTTAAAAAATTATTTAAAAAACATTATCAACAATTGATTGACAACTCATTACGGACAAATGTAGTAAAATGTACTGGATCTTGAATGAAGGATTACACTCTGTTAAAGATACTAAAAATCATTAAAGTTATTCGGAAAAAATGATCAATGGTACATGTAGAAAGTATACAGAAGATTTTAGATTCTTAACTTCGAACAAGAAAACGTAATATATTTAAATAATCAAATAGATTGTATAATTTGTCATGTGTTTTGAAATTTTCAGTGATCTATGAAGAGTTAAGCAGTATTGGAGTGAATACTGACGAAAATTCCATTTAGTGATGATTTGCTACTTTGATGTACAAAATATCCAATTATTTTCCATTTCTTAAAATACAGCAAAACACAATTGTCTATTTAAAAAATTATTGCAATTTAACAGAGGTTTACGCTACGTAAAATTTATTATTGAATTTTTTGTCGCTAAAAATTGGCATTAATATGATACTCAATTAGTGACCGAATTTCAATAACATTCACAGTCTGGAAATCGAGATATTTTATTTTTGAAATTCGCATTTTTCGTGACTTCTCATAAGACTGTGTTTTAACAGTTGCAATTTTACACAATTAATATCTCGATATCTGTCATGTCACCAATAACAATTGTCAAATAGGCAACTCGAAGTAATAAAGTCATTAAAGCAAATCATTTGAGTGATGCCTTAAAATTTGCATCTCAAAGAAAAGAGATATTAAGCATTGTAAAATATGTCCTTTAGTTTGTGTATTTTCTTTGTGATGCGTTATTCTGTGGAGAAGAAAATGTGTAAACGAGTGTCTAAACCAACAACTTTCATTGGCTCTTGTATTTTCTGACAATACTTCTACTCACTTTTGTACTTTACTCTTACTTTTAGTTTCAATTGTCAATTTTTTCACTCTGTATTTCTAAAAGATAATTTTAATCAGTTTTCTCTGAACCATTTGAGAGATCCAACTTTTGGAGGCAGATTTAAATATTAATTAATACAATCCACTGTTTAATTTGAACAATATCTGCGGATGAAGCTTCCTTAAATTTCAATCATATTTAAATATAACATCGAAGAACGATAATATTAATTTTGGTCAGATCATCTTCAAAATAATTTCACTTCATGATTCTTGCCTTTACACGTAAAATGAATGCTGTCCACGGGTGAATAGACGCGTGAATTTCCTTAACAATAATTATCCTATTATTAAAACCTTTTCCCTATATTATCAATTGAAATTTTGCAGGATTTTTTCTTTTTTAATAAACATCACTTTTTGCTATTTGTCATTGTAAATTTCCGATTGATAGACACATTTTATAATAGATAGGTAAGAGCTAAATCCACTATTCGTGTATTGCAATCTTACAAAGGTCGATATGACATCTAACGGAAAATTTTTAACTACACGTTAGGGGTGCATTACGTAAGTTGGAATACGTGAGTTTTACGTGCACATATGCTTCAATGCTACTAAATCGCACCTATTAACAGGAGACCACGCCTTTATATCAGATTTCAAATGATTTTTTTCCACTTGAAGTGAAAATCCATTTACTGGGCACATAAAATGGGACACTTATAATCTAAGCATACTGTGCAGCAGATAAAACATTTGAAAAAGTTTTTATAATACGTATAGAAATTTATCCACCCTAAGGATAAATTTATTTTGCTATATTGCAAAATAAATATTAAAATTCAGCGAAATAAAGCTCAGTGACGTCTCTCAAATTAATTTTTTTTCCATATATTGATATACGGTCGATCGAGAGCGAGGCCAAGAACTCGCGCGTAATTTCAAGGATTGCTGTTCGAGGCAAGATCCCGAGCATAACGATACCGTCGCACCCGAGAATGTGAAAGAAGAACTGGGAGTGGGAGATGAAGCAGCGAAGAGAGAGAGAGAGAGAGCAAATTTGATAATTGTTGCCTCGGCTTTAAGACATCTGGCCTCGAGGAAAAATATGTGACTGTACATCGTTCGCTTACTCGCATTACTCAGTCCCGCGTTTGTTCGGTGAAGCTCAAGTAGACTCTCGATTTACGTTCGAGCTTCGTAATTGGATTTTTCAAGAAGAAAAGCAAGAATTTGATCGGCCCGTGGACAGAAAATTCTTGCTCTCGTCAACGTAGCTCGTCCACCATTTTCCATTTTTATTTCCCGTTAAACTTTATTTCTCTCCGTTCTTTCACTTTGGCTTTGATAAAACGAAACCCCGCGATCTGTCCGGTCTCGTCTCTCTATCTCCTTCCCTGCCCCCTTCCGGCTCGCTCGTCTCGAGAGCTTTTTTCATTTCTCGCGATCCGAGCGGTGTCTGTTTGTCCCCTATTCTTCACTAGTTTTGTTACGATTAATTTACCGTCGCGATAAAATCTCGTTATTGGGAAATAACGGAAACTCGCGTGGCGTGAGTCGCATTTCGAAGCTTTTCGAGGGCACACGCGAATCTGTGAATCAGCCGAAAAGAGAGCGGAATAAAGTAGAATAGCACGGGGTTTGCGATCCAATCGGAACAGAGGAAAAATGGGTGGCAGGGGTCGCCGCCGCTCTGAGCGTACGTTTTAGCCGTATATACATATTTTTTAACTGAATCATGGCAGCGGGCAAAAATATGTACACGTACGTGTACGCTCGAACAAGTTATCTCTGACACTTTTTGTCCGCAAATTGTGACATAGAGCGAAGCATTTTTTTCCGAGGGGATGGGCCATTCGCGTTCGTGTTTTCACGGGTGCTCGTGCAAAAATTGTTCAACATTCATTAATGCCGATCCGATGAAACACCCAGCTTGTATATATTTTTTTTCCAAATTCGTGGTTTCTCTTCTTTTTTTAAAAAAAAAGCCAACCAATATCCGAAAAAAATATATATTTTTTCTCTCGATTGTGGGACTTTTTTTTCGCATCGCAAGAGTTATCTTCAATTCCATCAAAAGAAAAGTATATGTCCCATTATTCATAACTATACTATTTTTCATAGATACATTTTTTTTAGATTTGTGGTTTTTCTCCTTTTTGAAAAAAAAAATGAACCGCCCATATTGAAAAAATAGATATTTATGACGATCGGACGGAATGTGGCGATTTTCAGACAATATTGAGGTTGCGATGCGAGCCTAAGGTTTTTGGCGCGAGTTTACGAAAACTATCTAGCGTAAAGTAAATTACACGAGTTTTTATAAAAAAAGCGTCACAAAACCTTTAGCAAATATCGTTAAATCGAGATTAAAAAATTTAAACAAAATTTCTTGTTAACCTTGTAAGAAAGTTAAATTCCAGCCAAATAAAAGATTAGCACTATTTCTAGCGCTACTCATAATCATTAGGAATAATATTAAGGGTTTTGAGTCGGTAGAGCAAAAAATCAAAAGTTTAACAACGTTTTTCTCCCAAACGAAGTCGTTTGAGAGTAAAAATTTATTGAGAAAAGTTGCTGCAAATAAACTAAAGAAAAACATATTTTAAATTTAAGGTTATCCATCAATGACAGGTTTATACTCTCTATGTGATTGCATAAAAAAATGATGACATTTTTTTTTTAAATTAGATGAAGCTTCTTTAACACCATACAAACATCAGTGAAAAATTTCACTTAAATTAGGAAGCTCGTTACTGAGATATTTATTACACAAAATTGCAATTTTTAACACGTGCTCTTATGAAAAGGTACAAAAAAATAGCAATTTTTAATAATTAATATCTTAATGAGAAGCTTTCTAATCGTCATGAAATTTTTACACAACCTTTTAGAGATTTTACTCAATATTATGTAAAAATTTCAAACATTTTCCATAATTTTCGATTTTGAACACAATATCTTTAAGACTGCTACAAATTTTCGATTGATTAAGAAGATTTACTTTCCTTGACAGTTACTTTTATTTTTGCTAGGTTATATAAGAAACAGTATGGAAAAACGCGACTTTCCAACCTATGCCAAAAAAGTAATTAGTATAGTGTGGAGCTCCTGGAAATCGACAACTTTCCGGACTTCCACCCAGTGCTCGAAAATTGAACTTTCTGAGCGAGCATAACGAGGTTCCGGAGATTAATTTTATTCGCGTGTAAGCTTCAATTCTGTCAAAAAAAGTGTATCTCATCATACATGAGTAAAACTATCTCCCTTCCTCTCCTCCCAGGTCGAATATTTTTCATGTTGGAAAAAAAAACACGATTCTATAAATCATTACATAATTTTTTTCACACCGCAAGTGTGATCTTTTAAATTTCATTTGAAGAATAAATATAATCTATTTTTCATGAATAATTTATTCTCCAGACTCGTGGTTTTTCGTCTTTTCAAAAAAAGTGAACCGATATACGAAAAAAAAATTTTCACGATTTTGAGTTTGGGTTGTTTCATTATCATTTTTTGATATTATTATTTTATTCGCGTCACAAGTGCAACGCTTCGTCAATTAAACCAAAAGAAATGTGTATTCCATTTTTAACGAATATAAATTTGATAGCAAAAGGAGTGTGTCTATATGTGTGTGCAAATGTATGTAGCGTACGTAAACCTGTGGGCAATGATTAAACCACAAGAGCGCAAAAATTTCAATTCCGCGGATAATGAATTTGTGACGAAACCGTGAAATGCGAGGAAACTCGCATAGCCTGGGAACGAATTTGCAGGCGTTTATTACGTCTGCAGCGTGAAAATTCATTGTTTATCTTCATTGTTACATGGTTGCGTACCAATGAGCATTCGGTGAAGGTATAACGAACGTTCGGTGTCGAATATGGCTATGACCAAAAGCGCGATTTAGGTGTGCGTCGACAGATACCCATACATGCGAGTTAACGACGAGCGTGCGTGTCCAGCGACATGAAGATCGGGAGCGTGCTTTCACCCACAGAGCTCTCTACTTTCGCGATGTGTGAACTGGACGTTCAATGGTTTGCCATCAATAACTGATGCGAATCGATCACACTCCCGGCGACGAGAGCGTTCGGGCTGTCCGGAGACGAGAAAAATAACGAAACGCGGCGGTTTATGTGTTTGAGCGGGCGCGAAGGAACAAGCCGGGACAAGGGGCTCGCCGCAATAACGCGTTGCGATGCTTGCGCAAGAATCTGCGATCCTGAGACAACTCGAAATCGAAAGGAGCGCAATAACGCGAGTCCCGGTTAAAGCGAGATGCAGTCAATGAGTTTTAAGGCAGTTCTGACACAAAATCATTCTAATGAGATTTCGTTGGAAATTTGTACAAAATTACTTTGATATGATCTACATACGTGTATCAAATTTAAATAGGTTTCACCATGTAGATACTGAGATATTCATTGTTAAAGATCATGATTTTCAGATCTCTCCTATAAGAGCACACGTGTTAAATATCGCTTTTTTAAACCTTGAATATCTTGACTTCTGGACGGTGATGCTTGTTGAAATTTTACACGATTCTTTGTGGTACTTCAAAGAAGTTTTTCTCAGATTTTTATAAAAATCTCACAACTTTATTATTCGTTATTTTCATAAAAATATTACGAGTGCATAAACTTAAGCTCAATAATTATATGATACAGAGATAAATTTAGAAAAAAAACTTTTTATTTGACTGTACTGCTAGAACTACCTTGAGATAGTACAACGCAAAACCGTGTTGAGAAAGATTTTCTTAAAAATTAGCACAGATCTTTAATGTCATATGAAAACGTGTGTCAAATTTTACAAAGCTTCACCATCTAGAAATCGAGATATTATACATTGATGATCGTTGTTTTTTTTCAAATATCTTCTACAAATACCCATATTAAAACTATAAATAAAAAAAAATTATATCTAAATAACTGCATGGTAGAGCCTTTTTAAAATTTTGCATACAATGATTTGTATACACAATTTTGTTAACACAATGATAAAGAAGATCTGTGTAATTTTTGAATAAATTCTGTCTCAAGAAATTTCAAGTGATGATTATACATTTATAGTTAAAACGTTAAGAACAAATTTTTGAATGAACTATCTCGGTTGTATACTATCTTAAGGATATTATAACGGAATGTCAAAATCTGGAGATTTGCATGAAAATATAATGATTCGTTAGAAAATAAAATTAGCTTTCCAAGAAGTACAAAATTTATATAAGTTACTGAATTTTCTGTGAAAAAAAAAACATTTGAAAATGACAAATTTACACGAAATTTTTGCTTCGCGTATGGGGTATGAGTATTAATTTGAGCAAGAATTTCATGAATTTTTAGAAAGATTAATGACAAAAAATGTGGGATCATTGAAAAAATAAGAAAAATTTATCGAGTTAATCGACAGTTCACTGTATGTCAAACCTCTTTCGTATTCGTTCAAAACAGAGTGTCTAATTAAAAAAAAAAATTAATTCAATAAATTGTTCTTCTGAATCGCGTGAATCTCGTATGAAAAAGTGAATAAAATGAAGCTTTCTTCAAATAGAAATTTTTAAAATAATTTTAATTTAAAAATAGTTGTTGTATTGACTACTCTGAAGTAATATACAACCTTCTTAAGACGGAGGTAGATCGTGAGACGGAAAAAAAAGGTCGAGAGCCTCGCGGCTCGCTCTCGCGATGTTATTGTAACACATCAGGATTGCGACTATGACAATTCAGTAACGGATGGTGAAATCGAGGAGGCGTGGACGGAGTTATGAATTAGGTGTCGTACCGAGTCTCGCTCCGGTATGCCGCACCGCAGTACAAATCCCCAGGCGCTCGGGCTCGAGCCGAGAGAGCGCACGCTGAATCCCGCGACCTCTCTTACCTCATTTTCACGTTTACCGTTGTACTTTTATACCATCGGAATATATCCGTAACACTCCTCAAGGTTTATTGCGGATTACAGAATTGAAATAACGCGTTCTGTTTACGATATTATCTTTTTTTTTAACGTCCATTATACCCGCGGAGCTCCTGATTTTTCATCTCGAATATATTGTTTTCTAGTGCTTGTAAAAAATTACCGTCGTTCATAAAATTGAAAATGAACGCATTAAATGAAAAACTACTTCTCGACATCTTGCGCGTTTTATAACTCTCACGAATGTACGTATTATCTCTTTTTAACGGTTCACTGTCATTATATCAGAATTTGATGAAGAATGTACATTTTGAAAGCAGGAAATAGCAGCGGTCTGACGCGAAAATCGTAATCTTATGCCCGACACAGACGAGCGTTTAATTTATGCGGTAACCGCTGCATTACTTAAAATCTTTACGTTATTGGCCTGTTTTCGTATATCATTTCAATTTATCATCACAAAACTTAACAGTTGCGTCGACGGTGGATTAATTTAACGCTTGTCCATACAGGGCCTTATTGTAGCGTCTGCTATCGTGATCTCTTTTCAGGAGGTTTTATCGTATCTGAATCCGTACGGATTTGTTTTACATTCCTGAAGTCTAGGCAGAAATCATCAAGTGAAATTACTTTAAGGTAGGAAAATTGCGTGAAAATCGTTTGAGACAGAATTTTTTATAAAAATTTGAGGTAATGTCGAGATGTATGCCAAATTTAAGAGGTTTCGATACACATAACGAAATAATAAAAATTCGTTCAAATTTGGAGAGAATATTCTTTCATATGAAATGCGTAAACACGATTTTTTTTACAATTTTTGTATAATTATTTTCCGAACAATTGAACCATGAAATATAATTTAATTTAATATATTATAATTAATTTAATATATATAATTTATATATTATAGCTATATACTTTCCGTGTATAAGAATGTATCTTCAACACTTGATTACTCGAAAACAATGAAAACGATTTTTTTTTTCTGAATTTATATAATTTTCTTTAGTGGCAAAGAACGTTCTTTCAAATTTTCATCGTGTTCTTCATAAATTTCGATTCCCTATATTTTTAACATGTAAAACTTCATGTATTTTCGCCAACGCTATCGAAACCCCTTAATGAAGCTTCACCATCTGGTAATTGAGATATTAATTGTTGAAAGTCGTCACATTTTTTGATCTCTCATGAGAGCCCATGTTAAAAGTGGTAATTTTTAAAAATAAATATCTCGATAACCACATGGTGAAGACTCTTAAAATTTTGCACACATGTTAATATGATGGCAAAGAAGATCAGTAGAAATTTTTAAAAAATTCTGTCTCAAAAAAATTCAAGTGATGATTTTACATTTCGTTAAACCGTACAGTCAATCTTTTGAATAAACTGCTGTCATGCGACTCCTACCTTAATGTAATCGCTTGAAAATTTGTACTAACGCTCGCTATGAAATCGTATTAAAATATTTCCAAAATTTACATGATAATAATACGATCTAAAAAATCAATATCTCGATTTATAGACGATGAATATTATTGAAATTTTGTTTTTTTTTTAAATTGAAATTGTGGTGTCAAAAAGATGGTCGGCGTGCAATATATATTACATATATATTACATACATATTTCTAGTTATAATATTGTAATTTTGTTTTTAAAAAAATTTAATTATGAGAAATAAGTATTCAAACATATGAATATTCGTAAAGTTTCAACAACAAATCAATGTTATTGTTATATGAATAGATCATCAAAATCGACGTTAATTGTTGTTAATTTTGATGATTTTCATAACAACATAACATATAACAAAAACTCTGTTAAAATGCGATAATTCTTAGTAACCTGAAAACCAAACACTTTATTTTAGAATAAGAGTAAAAAGAGTAAAAAGTATACAACTTGACGTGGTTGGCATCCTAAATTACATTTAAAAAATCAAAATTTGACGTTTAGAGTTCAGGCTAAAAATTCACGTTGACCGGTGTAATTACACTCGAATTATCTCATTATAATACTCATTATAACGAACGACGCAATCCCCACCACTTTCTATGCTTTTCTCCTCCGTGACCAATGAAACAATAGTTCGGCCCCCTGTAATTCGTTCGTTAAAAGGTTCGTTATAATGGGATTCGACTGTATCAGCATCCAAATTGATGCAGATCGACTTCTGGATATTTCCCCGGCAGTACGTTAACCTTACTCTTCACTTCTCTACTCTTGACATCATTTTTTCGTATCTTATCTCAAATTTACTCAAAAAAAACTCTTCTGCCGTTTTAAAAAGCCAAATTTAGCTTAAAATATGGTCTTGAGTAGAGAAGTTAAGAGTACAGTCAACGTACTGCCTATTTCCCCACTTTATACCCCCACCTGACAATGGAGTCCAACTTTTTGTACACCGATCTCGTATCGATGGGTCGTGACGTACCAAGATAAAGTATGAATGGGGAAATGTTGCTGACGGTATATGAGTCGTGAAAACATGAAAATTTGTTAGTCAAGGGACGTATAGACGCGTCGCGCAATATGTGCGAGACGAAATTTCTTTGAGTCTTTGCACTTCGGATGTGTGAACTGTTTCGCATACAGGACAAATTAGCAACGGGGCTTGGTAGCCCAATCGAAAGTTTGCCGAAACGGGGGGGGGGAGGAGGAGGAGAGAAGCTCAATGTCCTAGTCGCGAGATTGTCGCGTCGTATCGTTCGGGGTCGCGAAAACGAACGGGGCTCCGTGCAAAGGCGAACTTGCTTCCTGAGACTCTCCCCCCGGTCGTACATGAGACGGAATTCACCTCATCATATTCGCACGCTCACGACAGTTAATTGCTTTTAGTAACGCCTCTCCGGAGCTATTGGTAACTACCACACTAAACCGCCTATCTACAAGATCTCCCTAGTGTAGCTCTCTGTGTGCACCACCTTCGAGTTTTCCGCAACCTCACGTTCACCTTTACCCGCCGTTGTCGCTGCTTATAACGTCGTTTCTCGAGATGTGAAACGTGCCGCGTAGCAGGCTTCCTTCGAGAAGAAACGAAATTCGGTAAACCGTGCGTGCACGACCCCGCAACGTCAAACCAGATCCCAAGCTTTCGTGAGAACGAGAGAGAGAGAGAGAGAGACCTCTCACCTTTTCTGTAGCTCTAAGTTTATCGACACTAAAGGTTCAACCTCTGCAAGCTCGAAAACCTTCACCAACGAAATATTTACGCGTCTTTGCTATACTTTATAAACTCCAGTGCGATTTATATCTCGCGCCCACACCTTTGATAACGCGCTTCGTTGACTCGCGTTCGTGAACGTGCGTTTCGTCTTGAATATCTTGGGAACTTTCGAGTATTGAAACTTGGAAAAATAAGCTTAGAAATCACCGAACCAAACGAGACTTGTCATCACCAGGATGTTGTGTCGCGACGACGGTTCTTTTGGCGAAACTTTTGAAAAAATATATATATTATTCGAACAAAATACGAGTTACGATACAAAGTAGTAAATAAGAATTCTTAAATTAGTAAAAAAGAAGGAAAGGTTAGGCCACTCTAGAATTTACGAAAAATTAATTTTTTTTTTAAATAGTTCCCTTGAGATCTCAAAAATGATGTCCCAAAAGATTATGGTCGAGTAAATTCTCTGAGTACTCGGTTTGCAGGTATCGTATAGGTATTGCAAAATTATTCATGCTTTTCTACTACTCAAAAGTTCAAACGCGTTTATCTTAAAACTGCTTTTTTTAAGTTGGTTGAAAACATGACTCATTAGACAATTTTTTACTGATTCATTTGAAATTTGGAATATATATTGAAAAATTCATTGTCTCTACGGAAGTACGTATGATTTTTTTTTACATTGAATAGTTAATGTGTTATTGACGATTATTTGTCGATTTTTTAGGCAAATTTATCACTTTCCACTTTAGAAGTGCGTCATTTGGCCAAAAATGCTACGTGTATACTTCTATAGCATTGATTATACATAATCGAAAAAAAATCGGCTCATAATAATTCAAAAATTACTAGAGCTGTTTATCCGGCCGTAGACCCTGGAAAAACAGAGACGTAATCGAAAAAACGCTGCACAGCCTCCATTTTGAAATTAATCGTTCAAAAAAAATTATTTTATATTTAGTCGCTAATATGTAATCTCGATTTATTTTCTGATATTGCTAAAAATAAATTCCCCCAAATAGCCTATTTTTTCGGCCACTACAGTGACCCACCCCCTTAAAAAATTGCAAAATTCTTAAAGAATATCAGCATGGATGAAAAGAGAAATTTTTGTTTTCTCGGTGTAGGAGGTCGTTGGCGCGTTTCTGCATTCGCTAAATATTAAACGGTACGAAATGGCGAGCGAGGGAAGAAATCTGCCGAGAGGAATCTCCCGTTCTGGCCCATCCCGCATTTTCCGTATCTCGGGTGCTTCGTTTACTGCGCACTTTTCCACGGTGATACCTCCAGCACATTTTCCCTCGCGCATCAGCTTCTCAAGAAGGAAAAAAATAAATACATAAACGAGTGGGTTGTACCGGTAGGGAAAACGGGTAAGGTAAGGCGTTAAAGCAAAAAAAAAAGAGAAAGACAGAGAGAGAAGAGAGTTTCGGTAAAGAAACGTTTTGCCATCAACTTTCTCCGTACACATAGTACAATGGGGCCGAGCGCTGTATATCTTGCTTCGTTTTACGTTGGGTTTTATTGTATTAAGTGAAATTGCAACGGTGCACCATAAAGGCACTGAGGTTTTACGAGTTGAAGCGAAAAAGAGAGAGAGAGGGAGAGAGAAAGAGAGAGAGAGAGAGGTGGGGGTGGGAGGAAGGGGGAGAAAGGGGCCGGGGAGGGGAAAGAAGGGTAACGCGGTGAAGGAAGAAAGGCGATGCGGACATGAGCAACATAGTTCGGAACAGGGGGTAGTAGCAGCTTCGACTGTTCTGCCCGGGCTCGACGCGAAGATCGCGAGAAAGGGGTTATACCTTCAGTTTCAACGTATATATAGTTTATAGCAAAAGAGCGAGAACGTGAGTTGCGGAAGTGAGGGACGGAGCTGCGCGATACCGGTAGGGGGTGGTGGGTTTTGAAAAAGAGAGAAGGCACGGGGGGCGTTTTAGACTATCGAGCGGGGAAGAGAGGATATACGTGAGAGAACAAACTCGATTCTGTGCGCCATGTCCGGTATAGAACACACGTCAGAAAAGGACGCACTGCGCGGGAGAGACCCGGGCCAACTCGCCGGGTAATCCCGGGGAAGCGCCATCCGACCATACACGCGCAAAGTACCGAGAGAGTACTACCAGGGTGGGGATAAAATACAGAAGAGTCGCGCGCTCCACTCGAAACTTATTCTCACAGCGGAAAAGCGTGAGTGAACGAGACTTTCAGGGATCGAGTCGTCCTCCCCCTCCTCCTCCTCCTCCTATTGTCCCCTCATCGCGGGCTCTCGCCAGTGCCGGCGTTAAAATCCAAATGTTCACGGTAACGAGGGCTTTGGTTTTAAAGCCTAGTGAAACTTGTCCCTATCGCCTGCCAGCCAAGGGAACAAATTTCATCTTTTCCCTCCTCTTCTTCTTCTTCTTCTTCATCTCGTTATTTCATCGACATCGTCTTTCCATTTTTTTCGTCGATTTTTCTTTCTTATACATTTATTGTAAATATCCTGAATTTTTTGTGTAACCCCCTCCCCTTCTCGTATTCCATTTTATTCCCGCGACGAGAAAAGGTTTTCAGTTTTCATCGTCAAAGTATAGCATGTATTTCGTCAGTACTCTTCCTCTTACAACTCTCGAAGAATCGATCTCACTCCCCCCCTCCCTCCTTCCCACCTACTTTTTCAAATACAATTGGTCCTTGTTTTTACACAAGAATTTTGCGAGCTTACACACTCTTTGAAATAAAAAGGTCATTTTTTTACGATAAAAATCAATAGGTGGATATTGTTGATAGAAGCACTTTAAATATAGGATGTTATTAGAAGCAGTAGGATACATTTAAGAAGAAAACTATAACTCTCATAACAAATTTATCGTTTGGTATTAGGAAAGGTTTGAGCTATTGACAAACGTTATCAGAGCTTGGCTAAGCTCGATAGTCTTGAAAAATAATAGCTTGTGAATAATAAACAATAATAATATTTATTGATGATACGTTTCAGAATAACTGTCAACGTCAACTAAAAACGATAAAATCAATGAACCAATTTTCAATGAAATATATATTTACTTATTAGTTTGCTAATGTAATTTTGCATTGCCGGCATTTCTGTGTATTTTTTACCATTGATAAATTTTTAACCAGAAACATGGTAAATAATTAAATTTAACAGGTATACATGTACTGAGGCAAAATCTAATTATTTAGTCATATTAATTGTAGACAGAGTTAAATACTAAGTTGTGACAGGAGAGATGCGGAACAATCGCACTCAACGGTTCCTTTGATCCTTGAGTAGATTTAACAAATGTTGTTCGTACAAACTCCTTCACAGTGATAAATAACCGGAAACTACGCTCTTGTAAAGGAGCCACAGCGGTTTTGATTGTCGTGCTGCAAACGCGCTGTTCTTTTAGCCTCGAGAAACTCGAGCGAGAAACGATGAGAGACAAATTCGACGAACGGAAATATACGCGGCTTAATAGCTGTTGAAGGGGGTTGAGCCAAAGAAAAGTTACTTTGAGTGAAAAATACGTTTATGGCGAAAACATTTTATTATTTTACTGATTAAAAACAAAAACTTTTAAGGGGATCGTCCTACTGGTGTTTAGTAGTCAATTGACCATCTTCAACAAAAAATTTCTCATCATTATCTACTTAAGGTGGTTCTATCATAAGATCGTTTTCTATAGGATTTTGTTGAAAATTTGCAAAAACTTTCTTTGATACAATGTGCAATTGTATATTAAATTTAAAGAGGTTCGACTATGTACAACTTGATATAATTACTGTAAAAAATCACTATTTTCTGCGTCATATTGCTGCAATATTATGGTTTTCAACTTTGAATATTTTGACTTCTATAGGTAATAGAACTTGTTGAAAAGTTTGTCCTTATGTGTTAACTAAATGTAAAATTATCAGTTGAAATTTCTTGAGACAGAATTTATTCAAAAATTGCACAGATCTTCGTTAGCATTGCGTTAACGTGTTAGCAAAATTTTAAAAGGCTTTACCATATAGTTATTTAGACTTTAATTTTTAAAAATTGCTACATGGGCTCTTATGGGAGATTCAAAGAAGCAATGACTTTCAATGTATAATATCTCGATTTCTAGATCGTGACGATTTGTAATATTCGACACATGTTTTCATATCACATTAAAGAAGGCCCGCGCAAATTTTTAAGAAAATCTATCTCAACACGGTTTTGCGGTTGTACTGTACCTTAAAAAGTTTCCTTTATTTAAAAAAATACTTCAGATTTAATCTTTATAATTTTCATACATACGTACCAAGTACAGGTCACCTTATTGGATGAATTTTGAGTATGTTATTTTTGAAACAACTTGCAACAACTCTTTTCAATAAACTTAAGTTAAAAACCCACATGATATGGAGATAGATTGAGATAAAAATAACTTTTGATTTGACTGTACCGATAGAATGATAGAAGATAAATTTTTAGTTGAAAGTTTATCAATTGACTTTGTCGTCTTCAATTTGTGTTATCAATTGTATGAAGTTAAGTACGTATGTTGCTATTTCAATTTAAAAATATTTAAATAATTACTTCGATAACCTATCTGCTCTCTATGACTCTATATATAAATCTTTGACAATTAATTTAAAAGTTAACCAAAATTCTTCGCAGCTGTCTAGTCATCTATGATTTTTTTTCAATTTAATCAATTTATTTTGAGCATTACACTACAATAAGATCCCATGTTGAAATTGTATATTTTGAAATTAAGTTATTCAATCAAATGGTCGACCTATACATTTTTTTAACTGTAGTTTTATTAACTCTACAATGGATTTTTTAATCTACAGACTATTTTATGATAGGTCTATTTATACAGTCAGGCTAAAAATATATATATTTTTTTTCATTTTTTCTCCGCATTACGTAGTTGTGAAGCTTAAATTTATTAAATAAAGTTGTTACAAATTAATTCAAGAACTACGTACGAAATTCAAGATTATTCAAGGTGACATGTATATTAGCAATAAACACATAAAAATTACGAAAAATTTTAAGATTTTGTTTTAAATTAAGGTAGTACATCCACGAAATGATTTTTTTAGGAATTTGTTAAAATTTTGCATAAAATATCTTTGATGCCATATGTGTATTAAATTTAAAGACGTTTCTCTGCATAGAATTCAAGATATTCATTATCGAAAATCACCAATTTCTCTACTCTCCCATAAGAGCACGTGTTAAATAGTGCAATCTTCAAATCTTTATATCTTGACTTCTAAGAAGTAGAACTTCTTGAAATTTGGTACAGCTTCATATAATACTTGAAAAAAACTTCAATTAGTTTTTTAAAAAAATCCTAAATACATTTTTTTTTCTAATTTTTATATATACGTATGAAGTATGGATCACCTTGGATGACGTTGAATTTAAAATATGTTGTCCTTGATTTAATTAATAACAACTTTTTCTAATGAATTTAAGCTGTAAAATCATATGGTATTGATAAAAACTATGTTAAAAATGTTGAATGCAACTGTCATAGATGTACTACCTTAAGAGACTTTCTTTAATATACTATAAAAAATTGTACAAAACTTTAAGAAGTCCAGATATTTGTAATTATGAAGATTTAATTATTTACTACATACTCTTATGGAAGAGTAAAGAAAGTTGTGAAACAATAAATATATCGAATTATGCGCTTAGTGAAACATGGCTAAAATTAAATACACATATACACATGATATTAAAGATAGTTTATACAAAATTTAACAAAAAATCTTAAGAAAATGATTTTTAAATAGATTACTTTAAAAAACTGGCAAATATTTATTTATGATCGTGATGCCGATTACTCCAACGCATTATATAAAACGCGGTCCACTCGAAGCATTGTGATGGACGTAGCTGTGTGCAGTTAGGACACGGCACTTTCTAAGCGATTGTGGCAGTGATGCAGTGCGTGCAAACTTTATTGAAATCACGCATGGACGAAAAATAGGCGTCGATAATACTAACGAGAAAAAAATAATAAAAACTTCCCCTCCAGTCGAGGTAAAATCACATGGTTCGAGTTATCGACATTCCATCACGTCAAATCATACATAGAGCACATCAACACTTTACGTAAGTCCCCGTGACTGCTGCTTACGTGAAAAATTACGATGGACAGATTGATAGAGTGCTGTTTCACATTGTAAAGCTCAAAACAAAAGATTTATAACTATGAACGACTAAAAATCAACTTTTTACAATTTAATAGAATCTAGACGTTTTTAGTCAGATAAAAATAATTCCAGATTTTCCGTTAAATTGAGTAATTTTTTTTATACAATAACAAATAAACATCTGTAATAAACACTTAACAAACATTGCATCGCGAACAGAGTTATTATTTTTTTGTATCATAATGCGATAGTATAAAAACTGCAAATATGCAAAAAAGTTATGGTGAATTAAGGGAATCCTGGGAAAAATATGTATATGTACTTTTTGTTAAGCTTTAGTATAAGGTTTAAAGTGATTGGTCTGTGAAATATATGAGCGTCGGTAGATTTTGTTACAGATTAACATAAACTTTCTTTAGTGTTATATGCACGAGTGTGCCAAATTTTAGAAAGTTTCGCTGCGCGATAGATATGTTGTGATAAATATCACACTTATCTGTACACTCTCCATTAGAACGTATATATTGATAAAATTTGTTATGAGTCTTATGTATAACATAAAATAAACTTTGTTAAGTTTTTCTTTTAATTCCTTAATTGTATACAACGTATACCTGGTATTTTTGATGTTAAATAACCTTGAATTCCAAGTATGTTTTTCTTTATTCAATTTGCAACTACAGCTTTTATTATGTAGTACAACCGAATTGCATGCATTTTTTTATGTCATATGAAAACGTGTGTACAATTTTACGAAGCATTACCACCTATAAATCGAAATATTATACATTAAAAATCATCAATTTTTCTAATCTTCTATCAGAGCCCATACTAAAAATATCATTTTTAGCATTAACATATTGACATGTTGTCTGACAATAGATTAGATGTGAGTTAAAAGCAGATTTTTTCGTTTGAATATTTTTTAAATAAAGATAAAGAGAGAAAACCCTTAGCTGTTCAAGTATTGGGACGTTTACCTTATTTGTAGAATTTTTTTTCAAGCAAGTAAGGTAAACGTCCCAATTATTGAACAGCTAAGGGTCGGTGAGACGGAATTTGGAGATGAAAAATATTAAAACAAGAAAAAATTCGTCAATTTCATATTAAAATGAATGCTTGATATTTTTATTTTCGAAAACTCATCTTTCAAATGATTTTTAAATGATTTAAATCATAATAAAATAATGAAAATGTAAAGCATGCAAATATCCCAATTATTGAAGACTGGAAATGTCGATGTCCATAATGTTGAACAGGCATGTCCCAATTTTTGAACATTATAAGTAGCCACAGGAATGTCGTATCTTCGACTGGCCTATCGCAACGAAATTTCTTCTTTGACTGCATCTAATGGTTATTTTACAGTTTCTGAACTGTATATTGATTTACATTTTTTGTTGTCAATATTAATTATTGACTTCGTATTTGTAGGTTATATTTTCTTTTTATATTGTCCATACAGTTTAACGTACGGAAAAATAAATAGAAAAAGTAAAGTTAAAAAGGAGATTCATACTTTCAAGTTATGATTTTTCACACGATCACTGTACAGATTTGATCGATGTTGATGGGCTTGACCACACTATCTCATGGAAATTTTATAGTCTTTAACTACTGGGACATACTACATTTTTTATGTCCCAATAAATGAACACCGTATTTTTAAATAAATATTGAATTAAAAAAAGTTTTTAAAAATTGTTTTCTGTAAGAAATTTCCTGAGAAACCGGAAATGCTTTGATTTTTGAGCTACAACAATTTTTTTAATTTTTTATTGCCTAAAGTGTGAAGTGGCGCATCTTAGTAAAAATAATAAATAGTGACTGTGAGAAGTCTAATCGCGTCATCATTGTTGACAAAAAATTTTTTTCTCTCAGTTAATGCTTTTTTCTTGTATAAGTACATTGAAAAAAAATTTTGTGAAATTTTGTTGATTCAAAAATACAAGATAGTGTTTAATAAATGGGACATTTACATTATATTTTTTTGGTTGATAAAATTTTGGTTGATTCAACAAACATTTTTTCTCAGTGTATGTAACAGTTCGATAGATAAAAGTTTCAAGTATATCATGTCATTTTTATAAATGCATTCAGGCGAATGAGAAATTATAAAAATACAAGATTGTGTTTAATAATTGGGACATTTCCCTTATATTTTTTTGATTTTCAAATACAATTTAGGGTAAGATGTGAAAAGAAATCATCCTTGCATTGATACATTTTGTTCAACTGTAGGACGGAACATTTTCTGAAACGGGCCAGGCAAAGCTAGGAAATTGGGAGCGACCGGTCAGCCTGAGCGATAAATGTTAATGAGCTTAATGGCTCGAAAAGCTGGGTGTTAAGGTACTTTCGCGGCATTATCAATTAGAAGCACAGTTGCGTGAATCCAATATTTACCGCTTTTATATACAGAAATGGGCTCACTTGAGTGAGAAAATTCGTTCTCATAAAATTACAAGCTGAATTATGCTTCCAAAAATTATGTAATAGATTCATCTCTCAATCTTCCTTGATCTTATAAACTAATTAGAATATAAGATAACTCATTTTCACATAATTCACCGCTGATCGTTCTGTTCCAGAAATTCACCACACACAAGTTATTCGTAACCGTGATCTCTTTCGAATTTTCACGATTTAATTATCAGTCTAATAATATGCGTGTTTTTTTTAAAATAATCAGCAAGATGAGTACGAATATATTTTAAACGAACAGAGCACAGATCGAGTGACTGAAGGCTGGAATAATAAAATTGGTTATACTGTTATTCATAATTCGGACCGCATTGAACAAAAGTGAAAAATTCCCAACTCTAATTTTTCGCGCTTATAAAAATATTCCGGTTTTTAAATTCGCAATTCCGCACGAAGTGCGATCTCCAGCACGGAGTATAGTGAAAATCTCCTGAGAAAAGAAAAAATTTATAGTAGCTCGAACTTTCGGCGTGTTCAGCAGAGTCGCGCTGAAATGTGGTGTTCGTTTCGAGCAATAAGAGACAGTCCGGGGAAAGAGCTGGAGCGAATATACAGGGAGAGAAACGCTCGTGCCGGTCCAAGCATCGTCTGTATTTCCGTTGCGACTTTTCGCATAATTTGACGTAGGATATTAGGTCCCTCGTTCGAGAGTCGAGAAAAAGGAAAGAAGGAGAAGACCGTCGGAAATAACTCGTAAAAGCGTTTCGAAGGTGGGGTGGCTGCTTTTTTTTAGCAAGACGCTAGTTCGAGGAATGAGTGACAGTGCGGGACGACGCGGTGAGACCCAGGTGACAAAAAAATCGGAAGGAAGGAAGGAAGGAAGGAAGGAAGGAAGTAACGAAACGAGGAAATCAACGATGAGAGATGAAAGTAAGGCACGTGACGGGAGGAAGTATAAGATAAAAGACAAGAAAACAGGATGAAAACAGGATAACGGGATACGAGAGAGAGAGAGAGAGAGGAAGAATAAGAGCAGGAACGAAGGAAGGAAGGAGGTGAGAGAACGAAAGCTTGAAGTGGAAATGACATTTGTATGCATTGCAAGCTGTATTACAATACGCTAACTCGATCTCGTTCTCTTCCATCCCGACTCTCCTCGAACTCTCTCCTACTCTTTCCATACCGATTCTCTCTTTCGCCAACCCCCTAACGAGAAAGACCCGAGAAAGTAGCGCCGAGATAGACAAATATCTCACTTTCCGCTCGAGTCTGCTTCTTCTCTCTCTCTCTCTCTCTCTTTTTCTTTCTCTCTCTCTTGTTCCAGTGGCACAACGCGTCTTTCTCGAAACGCGCTCTCTATACATACCCAAGAGAGGATTCGCTGCACAGGTTGCGCTTGTCCACGGGGTTACTATGATTACTGTTTTCCTATGTTGGACGAGACTTCCACGTGCACGGTCCTCGATTCCTATATTCCCGAAGGTATACGAATTGAGTGAGAAACTTGGAAATGGAACGCGGGTCTCGATACCTCGCAGAAAAATTCGATGACAAGATGGCGGATAAGAAGCACACATACGGACAAACACACAAAGCGCATTCGTATCATCGCTCTGTGGCTTAACTCCTGTGAAAATGGACTTTGTCGCAAATTCACCTGCTTGTCACCACGAATTATATCCTAGATACAATTCACGAAATTTCTACGACACATCCGAACAAACTTTCGTTTCTAATTCCTCGTTTACGCGAACGTATGTATATACCTCCATTTTTTAAAATTTATATTCAGATTATCTCATTCTCAAAATTTCATAAGATCCACAATCGCAAGCTCGGTTTTGTGTTCGAACTTGAAAGAATCGTAGGTTTATTAAAATATTTGTATGCTTACTTTTAAACATTTGAGGCGAATGCTGCAGTTAAGATAGTTTTCTCGATACACTCGAATCAAAAAAATTCTATCTTAGTTTATTTTCGTATTACGTGGATTATTAAGGTTGTTCGATGATTATTGGCTGTCCAAGATTTCGCGATGAAAATTGGCATATGTTGAGATTAATATATCAATTAACTTGTGTCTAAATTTTAATATCATTCATCGTCTAGAAAACGAAATATTAATTCTTAAAAATTGAAAATTTTAGGTAACTCCCGTAAGACTAATGTTAAAAGATGCGATTTTCGAAGATAAATATCTCAAGTTCTAGATGGTGAAGCATCCTCAAATTTTTCACACCATCTAATACAACACCAAAGAACGTTAATACAAATTTTCAAAGAATTATCTTGAGAAAAAATTTTGTTGATAAATTTGCCTTTACGATACATGTTTAACCTAAAAGTCTGAACGCGCCCACCATCAAACTACCTTAAAAAAAGTTGCTGTTAAAAATTCATTGAAGAACAGTATACTCAAAATTCAAGGTAATCCAAGATGATCCATATACTTATTGCTAAGTATGTATAAAAATTAGGAAAATAAAAATCTTAGAATTATTTTTTAACTAGAGGAAACTTCTTTTATGTTATTTAAAGAGCTGTGAATGATTTTAAAAGTGTCGAAGAGAATTGATACATATTTTTCAAAATTATGTATAGTACACAATACATATAATCTTACTAATATATAAATGTGAATATTTGTATGTGTGGATGTTTGTTACTCAATCACACAAACGCAGTTGAACGAATTTGAATGAAATTTGTCATAGAGACAGTTTACAACGTGGATTTGAACATGGGCTACTTTATTTTAACTCATCGTAGCCAGCTGGAACTTCAAAATATGAAATTCTATAAAAGACGACCTATTTGCATGAAATTTGGTTCAAATACGTATTTAAACTCATAGAAATTTTCCGGGCTATACATTTTGTTGTGACTTACCACCAGAGAGCGATTACATATATCAACTTTATAACCGTCAATGGATGGCGCAAAAAATTTTTGAATACGGAATAAAAACAAAAATATTTTAGCGGTATATGGAATTTTTAATAATTTGCCAGTAGATGATGATACTTTTTTTACAAAACAGCTCTTTTAAATAAATGATTTCTTTGTTGTATTATGTTCCGAAATGGTAAATATAAAAAAGTAAAGATAATATTCAATTTTCAATTAATGGTAGATTTCTCGATTATCGCGAGGGTGCAAAGCGCCCGAGCCATTATAACCTGTTAGTACGGAATAAAAACAAAAATATTTTAGCGGTATATGGACTTTTTAGTAATTCGCCAGTAGATGATGATACTTTCTTTACAAAACAGCTTTTTTAAATAAACGATTTCTTTGTTGTATTATATTCCGAAATGATAAATAATAAAAAGTAAAGATAATATTCAATTCTCAATTAATGGTAGATTTCACGATTATCGCGAGGGTGCGAAGCGTCCGAGCCACGATAACCTGCTAGTGTTTAATAAACTTAAAGATTTTTATATTTGCTTTTCGGGTAGAAAACAAATGATGAAATCTTTTTAAAATTATCATATTACTGTAAATATCACTAAATAATTCTTAAATTAATACACATGCTATTGTTATTTATAAATCGTATGTGAATGATTATGTCCTGAAGTCTCTAAATTCCTAGTAATGTGCACGATATATTGAAAGAAAGACTAAAACATTTGATTCACAGACTAAAACATTTGTGAAAAAAATTTTTTCAAATATTTCATCACAATGCAGAAAGGCTCAGAAGCACTGTCACGCATTGACGGAAATAAAAAAAATTATTCATCGCATATTGTTTGTTAATGCCGCGAATGTTATTGTATATTACTGCAGTCACAACAAATATACTTTCACGAATTTTTATTTTTACACTGAGAAAAAAATAAAATTGATTCAATGAAATGCGTTTTATTGAATGCAATTTTATTAATTCAACAGTAAATTATTTGATTCAAATAATCGGTTTAATTGAATCAATTACACTGCTATTCATTCAAATAGTTCGATATAATTGATC
>JAPYYW010002223.1:0-23745 GCA_030522545.1 Cremastinae sp. A BG-2022a | reverse complement strand
ACGATGAAAATTTGAAAGAACGTTCTTTGCCACTAAACAAATTTATATAAATTCAGAAAAAAAATCGTCTACATTGTTTTCGAGTAATCAAGTGTTAAAATTACATTCTTATACACAGAAAGTATAGCTATATTATCTAAAAAATGATATTTCATGATTCAATTGTTCGGAAAATAATTAGACGAAAATTCGAAAAAAATTCGTATTTACGCATTTCATATGAAAGAATAACCTCTCCAAATTTGAACGAATTTTTATTATTTCGTTATGTGTATCGAAACCCCTTAAATATGCAATACGCGATTTTGTCAACAATTTGAACAAATTTTAAACGTCCAACCACATTTGTTTATTTATCATTTAATTGAAATTTTTGATGGACTATAAACACTGTCTATTTCTGAAAATCGAAATTACTTTCTTATCAAGCCAATAATAAAACGCTTTTCCAATCTTCAATCAGGTGAAAGATACTGCGCACTATATACGTCACGAGTTTCAGCAACGTTTCGAAACATGAACATATGCGTCTTGAAACAACAATCAATAAAAATAGACTCTTACTTTTTTTTGTATATAATAATAACTCTCTAAATTATCGTAATAATTACCGTCTAATTTTTTTTTTAAGTAAACTTTCACACGATTTTTTAATGTAATTATTCTATAATTATTGTAATATAATTATTGGCTGATTGATTGCTGTTAGGCAAACATGAATCTAACGGAGGAGAAGAAAGAGCCTCTGCGACAGCAGCCGGAAACGAAGAAAAAGGAGATGCTGGTCTTGCACTACAAGGGCAGTGTCCAGGAGAACCGATCGAAATTCGACAAGCCAGCGGATTACATACAATATTTGGCACAGCCGGAACTGAGCGTGCACAAAATTTACAGTTGCATAGAATCCCTCAGAATAGCTCTGACGAACAATCCGTTGAGTTGGGTCCAAGAATTTGGAACGAAAGGCCTCAAGCAAGTGCTCGCGACGCTCAACGAGTGTTACAGAAAGTAAGCCCCCTCGTAACTTCCCAAATTTACTTCTCTCACTCTTGTATTAATTTGAAAATCGATGAAAACTTACGAATTTCATTCAATCTTTCATTGTTCCATTGCAGTGCCCTCGTATATTGCGATAGGTAAATTTTGTCAGACTAGAACAAACTACTAACGTTTTCTTTATTTTGCTCTCTTTAATAATAATAATAATATATATATATAATAATATTTTTCATTTTTTACGCTGTAAATATTTTAATTTTCTTGTATGATCAATATTTTTTGTTTTACATAATAATAGATGCAATAATATTTATCATTTTTTACGCTGTAAATATATTAATTTCATGTACGATAATATTTTCTACACTTTAACCATTTTTATCGTTTTTTTTCTACCCTTTTTTTGCTTTTTTAGACCGAAGCGTTGTATTCGAGACTCGATTTGTTAACACTGTGACATTTTTTAGCGACAATCGATACGAGCGGATACAGTACGAGTGCATACGATGTCTCAAGGCAATAATGAACAACACGGTTGGCATAAAGGAGATGCTGGCCCACCACGAGGCGCTGACGATCGTCGCACGTTCGTTAGAACCGAGCAAACCTTCCGTCATGTACGAAGCTGTCAAACTCCTCGGGGCTGTTTGCCTAATATCGAGCGACAGTCACAAAAAGGTTCTCGACGCGATCACAATGAATGGCGAATTCAAAGGACGCGAGAGATTTCTCCCTATCGTTCAGGGACTCATGAACAAACAGAATGAGAATTTGAGGGTGCGAAATGATTTTTTGACACTTCTATTATTATACACTGAGAACAGATTTAGTTGAAAAATATTTTAAATCAACCAAGAATTTAGTTCAATTTGCAAAATAATATCGTTGAACGTATTGAAATAAATATTTTGTTGAATCAACCAAATTTCGTTTTCAGTGTACTGATATACATATTATATTTATATTTATTTGATTATTGTAATTCCAGGTTGTCTGCCTACAACTGATCAACTCGATTATTTCCTCGGCGGAAGATCTGGACTTCCGGTTGCATTTGAGAAACGAGATAATGCGAATCGGTCTCGCAGACATTCTCGAGTCGCTGGAGAGGGATGACTCCGAAGACCTGGCGACGCACTTGAAAATCTTCAACCGGGACAAGGAGGAGGATTACGAGGAGTTCGTCCAGAGATTCGACCACGTTAGGCTCGAGCTCGACGACGTCAACGATTGCTTCGAGGTCGAGAAGAATCGCGTGATGGACACACCCGCAGAGCCCTATTTTCTCTCAATACTCCAGCATCTGTTGTTCATAAGGGACGACGCCGCTGTCAGACACGCTTATTACAAGCTCATCGAGGAATGCGTCTCGCAGATAGTTCTTCATCGTTCGGGCTGCGATCCCGATTTCAGCGCGACGAAACGCTTCCAAATCGACGTTCAGCCTCTCATCGACACTCTCGTCGAGAAATCAAAGGCTGAGGAGGAACGAAGACTGGCGAAATTGTCGCAACAACTGGAAGAAGCGATCGCGAGCAAGCAGGAAGCGGAAGCGAAGCTTCAACACGCGGAGAACAAAATTCGGGAGCTCGAGAATGGCGGAGTGAGAGCGAGACCAGGGGTGATTATTTTTTCACATACTTATTCATTATTTATTTGTTGTCAGCCAGAGTTGAAAAAGTTAAAATTTGAAAAAATATGGTTAGTATTAGTACAGGAAAATAATTTAAGGCAATTCGTAGAATTAAATCTAAAAGTCATTTCCTTATTTTTCTTACGCATGACGCCACAGCCTTGAGAAAATGATTTTTCGATGAAACTACTTCAATTAGGAACAAAGCAATTAGACATTACGAATTTAATTTGTAATTCTGCAGTAATGAAACATCCTTTATTCCTGTGGTAATGACTAGTATATTGAAAATCCATTACTTTTATTACGGTTACAATGCATTTAGCATTACCTATTGATACAGTAGCGATTAATGACACTTTAATGCGTTACCTGTATTCCAGTAATAGGAAATAAATTCACAATGAATTTTCCTTTACTGCAGTTCTACCATAATTATAAATGAGTAATTAATTATTGAAGTTGATCTATATCTATAATTGTCACTTTAAGGTTTAAATAATTTAATGAAATTTTTAAATAATACTTTTTTTTACATATTTCAAAAAATATTTAAAAATTATCTTTTTGTCGCTGCATTGTATTGCATTACATTTCCTTTCGTTTAACTTAGTTTTTAACGTCAATCCCCCCCATTTTTTGTATTTTCCTTATTCCATTATTCCTGTTCCACTTCTTTCCGTTTTTCCGTATTTCATTTTCCTGGCTCCACTCCGTGCCGTTTTTCCGTATTGCATTTTTTCCTGTTCCACACCGTGCCGATTTTTCCTGTTCTTCCATATTCCTTTGTTTTATGCATTTCCTTTGTTTTTTCCCTCGTTGATGCGTCCGCAGCCGACTTACTCTCTAACCCTGTATCGCATTTGCACTAGAACGCGGGGAAACGGCGGAAAATCCATGTCGTTACAGTCGACGATATTTTTCTGCCTTTTCCCGAAGCATGGTACCCATGAGAGAACCCAGAGGCAGTACGTTAACTCTACTCTTCGCTTCTCTACTCAAGACCATATTTTAAGCTAAATTTGGCTTTTTAAAAGTGCAGAAGAATTTTTATTGAGTAAATTTATTCTAAAATAGTCCATTTTTTTTATAGCAGCCACATTCAGGATGAAATACGAAAAAGTAATGTTAAGAGTAGAGAAACGAAGAATAGAGTTAACGTACTGCCGAATCCAGAAAAACCCGTCTCCCGCTCGAAATTTTGATGCGCGAGCGGTCACCCAACGCAGTACTGTCCGTGGATGACATTGCTTAACTTGGGCGACCGCCGGAGTCACATCCTGGCCGCGCACCCAATTTCTTCGGTTTTTTGTCGCTTAATTTAATATTTTACATTTAATATTTTACATTTAATATTTTACATTTAATATTTTACCTTTAATATTTTACATTTTATATTTTACATTTTATATTTTACATTTTATATTTTACCTTTAATATTTTACACTTAATATTTTACATTTTATATTGTCGCTAAATTTTATATTGTGTTTATGGTTTCAGTTAACAAAAGTTGGTGGTGGCCCGCCCCCGCCACCGATGCCAGGAATGGTCGTTCCGCCGCCGCCACCGCCGATGCCAGGCATGGGCGGACCTCCTCCGCCGCCGATGCCCGGAATCATGGGAGGTCCACCGCCACCTCCGATGCCGGGCATGATGGGAGGACCTCCACCACCGCCGATGCCAGGCATGGGACCTCCACCGCCGCCTATGCCCGGCACGGGAATGGGCCCTCCACCACCCCCGATGATGGGAGGCATGAGGCCACCCATGGTCAACGCCGTTCAAGTACTGCCTCACGGATTGAAGCCCAAGAAAAAGTGGGAAGTCGACGGACCTCTCAAGCGAGCCAATTGGAAAGCCGTTAGTATATTTATTATACTGTATATTTATTATACTGTATATTTATTATACTGTATATTTATTATACTGTATATTTATTATACTGTATATTTATTGTACTGTATATTTATTATACTGTATATTTATTGTACTGTATATTTATTATACTGTATATTTATTATACTGTATATTTATTATACTGTATATACTTACTATTTAAGGACGTATGTCACATTTATGAGATAGTCAAACTTTTCGTGAATCAAAAATATATGTTAAACTGAATCACGCTGAATCGAGTGGAAAAAGAAAAAAGTATGGATACCGATCATTTTAAAAAAATATTGAAGAATGAAACTATGGAGGTTTCCCTAACATCCATTGATGAAACTGTCACTTACAGATGTGTACTCATTATTAATTATTTAAAAAGTTATCATGCCTTGAAGATTTTTGAAAATAATAGAAAGGGGTATATTTAGAAAACTCTTATTTATATAATTATACTTAATCTCCCTCTCATTTAATCATTTATTATTCTTGTCCCTTCTAAGTGTACGTACACATTTTTCAATTTTCCTAAAATATTTACATACTGTCATATTCACCTCTTCCCATCCTAACTTACGTATCTTAATCTTGCCCACATTTTTTTATCCTCGCCATTTATATTCTCGTTTATCCAATATACCCACGGCTTGTCTATCTCTTCTATTGGCTCCTTATATAATTTGTTATGAGAAGATTTTTGAATTCTTTCCGGGAAGGTCGTTAGAATTAAAATTAAAAAATTAAAAAATTAGAAAATATAATATTTTTAAAAATGTATTTCATTGATTTTTTTAGATATTGCCTGAAAAACTGAGCGAGAAATCATTCTGGGTGAAAGTGCAAGAAGACAAACTCGTGAGTCCAGACATTCTGAACGGTCTCGCGACGAAATTCGCGTCGAAACCGGCGAACAGGAAGATCGACGACGTCGTTGACAAATCAGCACCGACGAAGAAAGTCAAAGATCTCAAAGTACTGGACAACAAAGTGGCTCAGAATATTTGTATTTTACTGTCAGGAACGCTGAAGCACATCTCCTACGAGGAAGTTAAAACTAGCTTGCTCAAATGCGAAGGTCCCGTTATCTCGGACAACGTTTTGCAAGGGTTAATACAATATTTGCCGCCTCCCGATCAACTCGCCAAACTACAAATGTTCAAAGATCAGTACGAAGATCTTACGGAGGCCGAACAATTCTGTGTCACGGTACGATTTTGAAAAAAAATAAAGAAAAAGAAACATTTTTTCGAATTTATACTCATCCAAAGAATAATTCTGAATTATTTATATAATTATTTTTATTTTCGAATAGATATCGTCGATAAAGAGACTACTGCCCCGGTTGCGATCTCTAAGTTTCATGTTACGTTACGATGAATTGGTGCAGGACGTGAAACCCGATATAGTCGCGGGCACGGCAGCCTGCGAGGAAGTCAAGTGTAGCAAAAAGTTCGCCAGAATTCTCGAGCTCATTCTCCTATTCGGCAATTACATGAATTCCGGATCGAAGAACGGCCAGGCGTTCGGTTTCGAGATCAGTTTTCTCGCCAAGGTTCGACAAGTTCCTAACACTCGTTTTTACACAATAAATTTCGTGTCAATAAAACAATCGATTAATAAGATCATGTCTCGCAGTTAACCAGCACCAAGGACGTGGAAAACAAACAAACTCTTATGCACTATTTGGTCGACACGATAGAGAGGAAATTCCCGGATTGTCTAAACTTCGTCGAGGAATTGTCTCACGTCGATCGAGCCAGTCGCGTCTCACTGGAAAACATTCAACGGACTCTTCGCCAGATGGAGTCAAACATCAAAAACCTCGAGCAAGATCTGACCAATGCCAAAGTTCCTCAGGGAGATCAAGATCTCTTTGCAGAGATAATGACTGTATGCTCCTTCTTATTATCTATTATTTAACACAATACTCTTCAGTTCCATTTTTAACATTACCCATTTTCCAGCCATTCGCCAAAAAAGCGAGAGAATCGTACGAAGTGATGCAGAATATGTTCAAGAACATGGACAGTCTTTACACTGACATCTCCGACTTTTTCGCTTTTGACAAACAAAAGTACACGATCGAGGAATTCTTCGGCGACATTAAGAAATTCAAGGACGATTTTCTGGTGAGCTATCGACAGATTTCACGATTATTTCATTTTCAGACTTTCGAATTTTCTAACCTGATGATTTTTCGTGCAGCAATCGCAAATGGAAATAGTGAAGCTGAGGGAGAGCGAGGAGAAGCAGAGAAGAGCTCGGGAGGGTCGGGAAAAAGCGGAGAAAGAGAGAGCAGCTCGAGCGGCGCGGAAACGGGCGCTCGTCGACATGAACGCTCACGAGACGCAGGAAGGCGTTATGGACAGTCTGATGGAGGCGTTGCAAACCGGTTCGGCGTTTAGTCGGCCGGATCAGCGTAGGAAGAGACAAACTCGCGTCGCCGGTGGTAAGTTGAAATTAATTAGGCACGACTCGTGTAAGGTAGCCAAGAGGACCCCGGCGAAGCAAGTTACGATATTCGACGGGGATAGTCTAAAGCGCTCGGATAAAAAGAATTTCGGCGAGGGAAGCGAATTTTTACTCAAAAGCACGAGAGCGCTCTTGGAGGAGGAAATAAAATCTCCGTCACCGAGGAGCTGTCTCTTCAACGAGTCTCTGTATTTCACTCCGGAGGAAAACCGAACTGTCTTTAAAAATTGCATGCTCAGCGAGGCGAAAAAAGCTCCTAAGGGCAAAAATCGTTTCCTCTCGAGAGTGAGCATCTTCCAGAAAAAATGTCACAAACAAGATCCATACTTCCTGACATCGCCGACGTTTGGAAAAACTCCGAAACGTCAAGTTCCCATAAAAATAAGTAAAAATCTTGCCTTGACGAATATTGGGAGTATGAGCTCGTTGGACAATTTGCATTACGCCAAGTTGAACAATCCGGGCGGAAGTTCTTCTCAAAGTGCCGAAAATCAAGAACGGAGCAACGAACGATCGAAGGAGGAGAAGAAAAGTACAGGAGCGATACCGAAAATAAAAATTGTCGATGTTTCGAAATTCCTCGAGGACGCATCAAGTCCGTTCGAGTCCTATGAATCGGTTGTCGAAGAATTGAAGAAAAGAACTCCGGTTTCTAGAGGCAAGTCGATGATTTCGTCCGAAGAAACTTCAGACAAGGATTCCAAGCCTTCATCGATCAGAAAAATACTTCTCGGTGGAACGAGAATTCACACGCCAATTTGGCGAAAGCGAAGACGCATCGTAAAGAAGTACAACCTCGTAAGACAGTCCAAAAAAAATCAAAAGAAAATCGGGCGTAGAAAGGATTACATCCTGAGAGGAGAATTCCGAAATCTTTTCGACAGTTCACTCGCAAAGAAGAACGTGACAATGCCAGCGAAAATCTCCAATGATCAGTCAATAGAAAATCCCGTAAAATCGAATTTAACGAATAATCTGCACATATCAAAATCCAGCGACCAAATAAGCGAGGAGTCGATTCCGTTTTCGTGTTCGAACCTGCACAGAACGAAACCTTGCGAGAATGTCTCGAAAATTCGAGACGAGAATCAGAACGCGATAGCTCTGGAAGGCAGTGAAAGAATGTCCGGATTGTTCAGTCGCGATGTACCGAGCAAATCTGATTTAATGAATTATCCGTGCGGTGAAAAATCGAGCAGGCCGGTCGAATTTGACGATACTAACGCAGCATGCGATGTAGAGACTGAAGACAATTTTAAACTGGTCAAGAGACAGGAAGGAAAGAAAAAAAGAACCATTTCTTCGTCCTCCTCGCCGAATTTGATCGATTTGTTAGATCGCTCTGAAGATCGTTCGCCCAGAACGCCTCGAACTCCCGAAAAAACGACAGACACTCCGGATTTGATGGAAAAAACATCGTCAGCCGAACGGAGAGCTCGAAAAACTTACACACTATCGGGTCCCGAGAGCTCGAACCAAAATTGGAAGTTCTGGCAGAAAAATGACGAAAATGAAACCGTTGTCGCGTTGGGATACAAAAAATTATAAAATTTTATAAAATGGAAAATACTCCGATGTACAATCATTAGAAGCTTTTTGTACGAGTTTTATCGCACATTTTGTACTTTTTTTCTATGCTTTCGTGTGCATCGCTTCTTCTCTATTATTTTACACCTGCGAACTAAAACGACTGCTTTTAACTTTCTAACCGCCCGCTTTCTTCCGCATGCGTCTTTCGAATACCTGCACATTAATTTTCTTGTAAATAAAAATTCTCTGTATAATTTTTTTTAAATTATTGCAATGTTCTGCCTCTTTTCTTATTTTGTACAATCAAAAAAAAATACTATTCGAACGATTCAGACTTTAATATTTTATATTAACGCTGAAAACTGTGCTTGTAATCCAGCGAACTGATTTGTAAAACTTTGTAACAAGAGAATTTAATTAAATTGCATGCAAACTCGTATCTGCTTGAGCATCCCGCTTTTACCATCCAAACATTCTTAAGGTAAAGTAATCCTGCACATTTTCAAATTTTCTCACGCTTACTCGCTTTCTCTCTCTCTCTCTCTTCAAATTTACTGATTTTTTTTTATGTTTATTAGACGTAACGAATATAGTCCTCGATCGATTTCTATCGTTATTATCGTTATTATTTTTGTTATTATTATCATTTCGAAGAAGAATAATTTTCAGCCGTAGATTAAATAAGTTCTTCGTCAGATTTGAACTAGTGATAAAGTTGGGAATATTTTTTTCAGCGGAGAGACGAGCCCAGTTAAACAGGAGCCGATCACGGACAGGACTCGTTGGAACGGGATTGTTGGGTAGAGAATTATCAACGTGAGTAAAATTGTACGATTCGCAGACATTTTTAAAGCGTACGTCGAGCAAAAAGATTGAAAAAAGTTTACTCGTGTCCACGTAATTTAAATATTACAATAAATAAATAAATTGTTTGCTCGTTTTAGGGAACTTTTGAGTTCAGCGTAGCACAAGAATTCTTCAAGAGTCCGTCCTAAATTCGATGCTGTGATTGCTTACGCTTCAAATTACGTAAAAACTCGTTGATAAGTGCAACCAGAGATAAAGGGGATCGAAGAATGAGAGAAGGGGAAGGTTCGAAGCCGAAAACTTTGCGGAATCGTTCGCAGAAACTCGAGTCTTCCTTGCGTTCGTTTTGTTTTTATCTGCACCAGAACAAATTTTCGAAAACTCGATATATTTTCGAAAATTGTATTTCCACTTAACGCGAGTATGCTCGTTTGCATGATTTTTAAAGCGCGAAGCAGATCTTACGTTTTACAATGTAAATTTACTTCTGTAAATTGTTGAACTTTTTAATGTTATTCCTCTTGCGAGGAATAAGAAAGCTCTCGATTTGTGTACATTAAAAAAAAATAATAATAATAAGAAAACCTACGAGTTTTCGTCCTATTCGTTTCTTGCTTTCAAATCGATCGCGAGGAAAGTTAGGTTGTAAATCGAATCTTCAATTTTTGAAAGAAATTTCTTTGTTTGCCGTTGCGAACCAGAGTTCGAGCTTCTTCGAGATTTTTCAGTATTAAGTACTCAAGTCAAAAATTATCCAACTGCGAGAACACCCGAAAAGCACAAAAAATTCATTGGCACGCACATTTGCCGAGTCGGCGACAGTCGCTTTTATCGAAGCGAGTCTTCGTGGTGCTCATTTCACGACCGAGAATCTCAGTTTGACGCTAACACGGATTCGCAATTTTTACTTTTATCCATGTGTAAATAATTATTAAAATAGTAGATACGATCGAGAGTGTAATTTCATAGATACGAGCATTTAGAGGTCATTTTTCGTATCGTTGAATTGCACCAACTTTACTTACGAAGTTAAAAAAAGGTCGAGCGAGACAGTGAGTGAACAAATCAAATGAAAAAGCCTTATAATTGATAGAATTCGTTACGTCGAGGAGACAAAAACTGTATACTGCCAGTTAAGTGGGCACAATAGTTGTCGTGATATTAAAAAAAATTAAAAAATAAATAATAATCATTGTGCCAATTATGGTAGAAAAATGTTCTATGGTACCTCAGCGAAATGATATATTGTAAAGGAATATCTCGAACAAAAATACGCACAATTATTTCCGAGAGCCGTAATCAAGAAAACAAATTTCTATTGAATCTTGACTCTGTTTATAACGCAATTGTTACGAAAAAAAGGAAAAGAAAATGAACGAGATCGATGTATCTATATTGTGAATATTTGACCATATAAAATATAATTACAGATTATTATTCATACAAAATTTGAATACTGTATTTTCGTCTCTTTTTTCCGATGTCCAGGAAACTCGAACGAGAGATCACAGGAAATGCTTCATTTTCGCGACTTCTTTCAAGGTTTGTGGAATTTCGAGTTGTTACTGTACCTCAATCACAATAAAATTTTTATATTTACAAGATAACAGACTCTATGAACAAATAGATGTGTTTTGAAATGAAAGAGAACACCAGTCCTAATTTTATTGAACTAAAACTATGTATCTGGATTAAAAATAAGGTAAACGTCCCAATAATTGGACAAATTTTGCTATATTATTTTTAATATTTTAATTATTTTTTTCTCAATAAAATCGTATGGATTATTTTTCATAAACAATGAAGTTTATTTTTCATAACGTTAATTTATTGGAACAAACGCTAAACTTTAGAGACAGGGTCGATTTTCTATCCAACTATTGGGGCATTCTACATATTCAAACGTTCAAGTATTTATTTACTAAAAAAGATAAAATTGCTGTCCAACTATTGGAACGTTTACCTTAGCTAAATTTTATTATCTTTCTCGATTTTTATTCAAACATGCTGTAAATTAATTTTTCTTAATTATGAAAAACATATTTTTATTCATTTTTCGTAAAATAAGAAATTATTCACCGTTTTCAGATATTCGCAATCGCAAAATGCGCTTGACGCCCCCTGCAATCCCGTCCCAGCTGCAATGACAGTCGGTCCTAACCTCGAAAATTTTGACGTACAGAGTTTTCGTCGCAATGACACTTGTATAGTTTTCGTGAAGTAGAAATGATAGTTTAGATTTCAATAAACAAAGAAAATCTCGAGTCGCCTAGCTGCCGTAATGAAATAATGATTCCCTTGGGCACGTTAATGCATAGTTTGCTTTAATTTTCATGGAAAAAAACATCAAGAATCATACACACGAAAAATTTCTTACTGTGCTGAATGCAGTGGATTCTAAATATAAAATTATATCCGTTATTTTCTTTGTACTTATAAATAACGTTCTTTTGCAATATACCTGCTATGTTCGACATTGTTATACGTTACGTTCTTTTTTACACGAAAAAATAAAAACCATCGATATCGCGCGTGATAAACTTTTCAAGTGATTCCTGATATTTCCGTCGACCTTTTACTTTCTACTCTTCTGCAATGGTACGTATATCGTAATAACTTCTCCAACATGGAAATAATTGCAGTGCAAAATAGAGTATCAAATTTTTTTATCACGAAAAAAAGACATTTGCGAGTGTAAATAAAATTCTCCAAATAAAGATTATATTCTATTTTCTTAATGGAACTTTTGTGCTCAGTCGTTTTTTAAATTGTCACTGAACTGAATTTATTTTCAGAGCAAAATGTTGAGTCTCTCTTTGTACTGATACCAATGTAATGGCAGAGGAAACAAACACAACGGAAAAGAACGCTTCTATAATAAATCTTGCGGAGGAAAATCTCTTTGAGTTGAAATGTTTGATAAGAGCAAGCAACATAGAGCTGAGCACGAGATGCGAAATTGGAAAGAGGCAACTGTTGGTTTTTTCCACGTCGAGAAAAGACATTGGATTCTATTACCATGACAATATTCACAAACCTGCGGTAGTCAAGCGACTACCCTGGTTCAAAGCTCCACAGAAAGCTATAAGCGCTTTTTGCTTCGATCCATCCGGCTCGTGGCTCCTAGTCGCCAGCATAGATGGATCTCTCTATATTGTCCCGGCGCTGGCTCTCGTCGATCCTAACTCCACGACCGACCGCAAATGGTCCATCGACGACTTGACATGTTTCACATCTTTAAATTTACAGTCTTCCTATTCTAGGTGAAGTAGTAAAATTTGAAGAATTTATTGATCGTTGGAACAAGAGAAATTGACTGTGAATTTCCTTTCTTTAATTATTTTTCAGACCCACTTGCCTCGCTTGGTGGCAAGGAATAACGCAGTGTAGTCATGTAGGCGTCATTGGAACAGATCGCGGAGAGATAGTCTTTGTTGATCTGGAGAATGGCCAGCAGGTCGGAGTTACTCGTGTGAGCTGTGAACTTATTTCTAGTCTTCATGTGTGCCAGGACAATAGTCTCGCAATCGTGTCTCTCCTGATAACGAGCCAGTCGAGACAACAATGGCGTTTGATTTTGGAGCAGAGCACAACGAATTACGTTTACCCTCTGAACAACGTGAAAAGCCTTCTTTCGCAAGCTTCCCCCGCGCCGAAATTCAATGAGAGTGTCAACGATGAGAGCAAAGCTTATCCACCGACCCGATCTCGTCTGCAAGGACTCAAGCAGCTTTCCGTCGAGAAACTCGCGGTTCTTAGACAAAAATTGGCAGAAACGAGGAATCGTAATCTCGCGAGCAATGCGAAACGTCACGGTAAATAAAAATACGAGAAACACGATTATTTTTTCATTTTTTTTTAATAAAAAAAAAGCAGTAATAAAAAAACTCAGTTTTTTCAGTTCAGTTGAATTCAGTTTTTTAAAAATTGTTTTATATGAATTCTGGAATTGCACGGCGAATAATTACCATTTTTGTTATCTACAAGAAGTTTCCGATCAAATAGACTCTTAAAATCGGGAAAAAAAATTTCAAAACATTTCGTGAATTCTTACAGGGGTCAGAACTGAATCTTGTAGACCTATGAAAAATTAAAAGGGGGATTTTTTAAGAAATTTTTTAAAACGAAGTGAATGGCGCAAGAATTATGTTATTCCATCCGTCTTGAAGATATAGTCATTTGTCAAATATCTTCAAATATTCCTTTTCCACTGCAATTTCGGAGTAAAAAGTATATATAAACATTGTTCTGTTAAAATGCAATGTCTAGTGAAAATTTTAAGTCGATCCATCGTCTAGTTTCCGAGTTTTGTAGACACAAACATACGAAAGCTAAAATTTTTGGATATTTTGTTTTGCATCTGCAATAACATATTTAAAAAATAATACAAAATAAATTTGAAAAAAATCGATGAGGTGATCCCAAAAACGTCGTTGAATTGAGGTGAAATTGCTCATAGATAATTTTGCAGATAGCGAAAGCAGCAGCGGGACCGACGAAACGAGTACGCCGGAGCACACGAATCGGAATTTCGATGAAAAAACAGATTCGTTCACGCCTGAACTGTTGTCGAACGAGATGTTCCTCTTGCCACAGTATATGACGCAGGGACAGAGCTTATACGTCGGATACAGCGAGACAACGCATCATGTTTCCGTAAGTTAAAAAAATTTCGCTCATTATTAGCTCAATTGAAAAAATTAACACACGATTTTCAGATTCATGGTCCGGACATATCCGTAATTCTGCTGAACATGTACAAAATGCCAGGACCTTGCCGAGACATAATCCTGACTCAACGTCTGTTTTTCGTGGTCAGCCCGAATCGACGAACGCTCCGTATAATATCGGCTGCCCTGTCCGAGACGAGAATCGGAGACGAATCAGATTTTAAGAAGGAATCTCTCATTGCGCGTTTCGACCTCGAGGACGCGAGCGAAATTATCTGCAATGTATATAAGTCGACCGATTACGGGAAACCAACGAAGAAAGAAGAACCATCGAAAACTCTACCTTCGAAGATTGAGGATCTCAAAGTCGATGTGCCTATCGTGGATACGTGTATAGTTGTTACTAATATTGCTGTTTATAAAATCGTGCTTAGGTAAGATTTAAACGCGTGTAAAATCCGTATTTACTGCAAACGATGAAAAACCTATCTCACATTTGGACCATTCTTCAGGAAATCGCTGCTGAACGTTTTTATGGAATTTGTTTTGAAGAGGAACGACCTCGAGAGGGCAGGCAGACTCGGTGTCGTTTTTGGATTGAACGTTCAGCAACTCTTGGAGTCTGCTGGTGATATTTTTTTAATGAACAATGATTGTTCAAGAGCTGTGGTCTTGTATAAATTATCTAGGGTGAGTTGTCAAATGTGGACGCGAGGTGTATTAAACTTTCGTTGTCAACACTTTTTTTTTATTTTGTTTCTTCTTCAGTGTCGTTTGTTGAAAAGAGTATTAAAATTTGCCGCGGCTGGTCGGACTGCGAAATTATTGGGATGGTTGATGCATTGTCTGACGCCCCCAACGGTTAGCGAGTTGACGACAGCCACGAGGATTCACCTATCGAATCTCAGTGTTTTAGTCTTCACCGAGCTTGTGCTGAGATCCACTGGTCAAGAGCTCAACAACATGAACAAAACTTTTTTGTACGTCCTTTGTGTTACGCACATCATATTATTATTAGTATTTATTTTAGTCTCTGTTAACATTTGTCTCTTTCATTTCAGATTATTTTTATCGACAAATACTTTTTACGATGAATTGTGGGCCGTTGACATCGCCGGACAGACATGTCTGTGGAAAGTCTTGCATCATTTAGCAACTCAGAGAGGTCTTTTCGCACAAGTTCTTGACATTCTCATCAAGACTGTGCAGTCGTTAAACTCGAATAATTCTTGTTTCATGTCATCGCAAAGCAAATGTGAGAAATTTCGAATATCGTAAAATAAAATTAACGCAACGTGACGGCAGTGCGTTAGCTCTAGTCTTCATTTCTCTACTCAAGACCATATTTTAAGCTAAATTTGACTTTTTAAAACTGCAGAGGATTTTTTTTTTGAGTAAATTTATTCCAAAATAGTCAATTTTTTATAGCAGCCAAATTGAAGATGAAATACGAAAAAATAAAGCCATGAGTAGAGAAGTGAAGAGTAGAGCTAATGTACTGCCCAACGTGACAATCATTCCATCTTTTTCGTTCAATTTTAAGATTGCTTGCTGATATGCATAAGCGAGCCGACTCTTATCCAAGCGATTCTGGCTGATCCTGAAGTTGCTCGAAGCCACATGGCGTTCGTTCTCGCGAGTTTATCGTCGCTGCCGATTTTCGTCTTGGAGGTGAGATATCAATTTATATCCATACTTTACGAAAAAAATGAAAATAATTGAAATTCCAGCGCCTGGCTAACTTGTACGATCCGACGAACCCCGTCCTGCGACCTTTGCTCATGAGATGCAAAGCTCGCCGTCGAACATTGTCTCAAAGCTCTCAGTCAAGTCAGTGCGATTCTCTCGACTCGGCGGACGTTTTAGTAAGCACATAATTCTTTATTTTTTTCAACTTTAGAACAGAGATCAATTTTATTTTTATTTTTATTTTTTTAATGAATTATTTTAGGAGGATACCGGCTCATTAGTCGAGGAAGTAGTAGAGACGTTTTTGCTCGTCCTCTCCTGCCTCGTCCGCAAGAAATCGCCGATATTGCGACACAATCCTGACCTCATGCAACGCGGAAGACTTCAGATACTTGATAAAGTAAGCGCAACCGAGATAATCAGAGAAATTATATTTATTTAAATAAACAATTGATCACAATCGGTTATATTTACAGCGAGGTAGTGAAACGACCTTGACCGTAGACTTCAAAAGACGATTATTGAGCGCTGGATACGGTCACGTGGCTCTCATAAGAAATGGGAACGTTTATACGTGGGGAAACGCTACGCAAGGATGTCTAGGTCGATAAACATTTTTTTAAAATATTTATTTGTATTTCCAAGGCATTTTATTTGATTATTTTTTGATATATAGGCACAGGCCCTTCGGTTTGGTTTTCTCCGAGTACGTACAGGTATGGAGCTCCTCAAGGGATATCTTTGTTTCGCAATATGGAAATGGAAGTGCTGAGCGTGTCCTGCGGACGAGCGCACACGCTTGCCGTGACGAACAACGGCGTGTACGCCTGGGGAGCGAGTCAATTCGGCCAGCTGGGCCTCGGCCGAATACTCCAGTGTCCGAATCCCGAGCTGGTGACGTCTCTAGCCCAGGAAATAATCGTGGACGCGGTCGCCGGGCAATATCACTCGGTCGCGCTGACGATCGATGGCAGAATTTTCACCTGGGGATGGGGAGTTCACGGCCAGCTCGGCCACGGCGACACGAATCCCAAAAATATTCCGACTCTCGTAAATTCTCTCCTCGGGACTGTCATACGTCACATTTCCGCCGGTCACGCTCACACTCTGACGCTCTCGGCTGACGGCTACGTGTATGCTTTTGGTTGTAACATATTCGGACAACTTGGCACCGGCACCAATCTCAAATCGACTCTGCCCATCAAAATTTCCCTGCTTCCGGAGAAAATAACGCAAATAGCCACAGCCTATTTCCACAGCGTAAGAACCTTTTTTATTTTATCTTTTTGATGAAATTATATTTGTCGATGCTGAGTCTCGATTATTGCAGCTCGCCGTTAGCCAAACGAACAAACTTTATACGTGGGGAGCAAGTCCCCACGTTCTCAGGCTCCAGACGCAGGCTCAGAAAAAATCAAAGATTCTCGAATATCAAGCCGCGGCCGAGAAGTACGCGGAGGAGGAACTCGAGGCGCAAAATTCGTCGAACGCAAACGAGAACCCAGATGAGACTGTGTCCGACGAGAATGGCTTCCAGGATAATGATAATTCCAGAGCGAAGAATTCCGCGACTCCGAGTAAAATACAGAAAAGACTGGCCGATAATAAGCTTCTCAAGAGTCCGAGCATGAAAGACTTGAACATCGGCTCGCTCGAGGAAGCTCAGACTCACCTGAGACCAACTCTGGTCAATACGGATTCGGTCAATGGTCGAATAATTCAGGTTAATAAATAATAACGCAAATTAAAAAAAAATTAAGCCCTTCGTTCTACTCTCAGTGAACTTTTATTAACAGATATCTACGGGCTGTCATCACTCGGCACTGTTGACGAAGGACGGAACGGTTTACACGTGGGGCCGAAACCTGGACGGCCAGATAGGGAACGGCACCCGTCGCGAAGTCCTCGTACCGACTCCGCTCGACTACAATCCCGCCTCGGTACTCGCGCAAGTTCCACCGAGAACGAACTTCAAAACCGAAGACACGGAGACTCGCGACGTGCCTCAAGATTCCCGCAACAATGAGGAAAATTCCGAGCAAGTTCAAACGGAAAACATTCGAAGATCGACGAGCAGAATGATAAAAACAGTGAGAATCTGTTGTGGCTGCGATTTCACAGTAGCTATTCAACCGGGTAAATTTTTTTACGTATTATTAAAAATGTTTTCTTGTTTGGAGAGCTTGAAACAATAAGTCGTTTTTCCAGGTGGTACGGTTCTTGCTTGGGGCAGCAACAGCATGGCTCAGCTTGGTCGCGCACCAATGAAGGATTCTGGAACGGACGAGAAGCTTGTTTTGCTGAAATCTTCGAGAAGAGTCGTTCGCCTTTCTCACGGAGCTCACGTAGCCCACGTCACTCCGAGCCAAGTCCCGAACATCCCGACTCCGGTGATTTCTTATCAGAGTTACGACGTGACTCCGTTGGCTGGGCGAATGAAGCCTCTGAGCGTCGTCGAAAAAACCTTCGGTGATGCGACGCTCCACTACGTACTCGAGCACTTCAACGGATTGTACGACGTGGCGAAAATAATGGAGAAGTTTGTGGAGAACGGAGACTACCATGCTTGCGCAAAGATCGCGTTCCTCGAGCAAAATTATTCCAAGAGTTTCGCTTACCAGTTAAAAACCCTGAATCCAGCAAGTTACAGAGAAGCTTCGAGAGCTTGCACCGCGTCGACGAACAGCGAGGCATCCAAAATTCCGCAAAAGTTCAACAAGGACGAGTCTCCGAGCGAGGAATCGACGACGAGGCTGGAACAATTGAAAAACAATACGGAACTGTTCGACAAGCAAGTCGTGAAGAATCTCGTCGACACCTTGGAAGAATGCGTTATGAAGAAGAAGATCAAAATGCCGGCGAGTCGTTCTCTCGACAGCTTTCAAGTACTCGAGCAAGAGCTTCACACTTTCGACTGTCAAGGCGGCTCCGAGGAACTGTGCGAGGACACAAAGAGCGAGGACATTTCGTTGGACCTAACGGAAGACGCCCTGGACAACGACAACGAGGAACACGCGACAGAATTGAACAGGAACCTCGATTACATGAGAGACATTTTGGTGAAGCAAAACAGCAACAAAATAAATCTTTCGCTCTGCAACGGCCACGACGAGGACGCCGAAGCTTCCCTGGACGTTCTAACGAGGCACAGCACGCCGATGAAAAATTCGAGAACGTACCCGAGGCGAAACGAAACTGCGCGAGTCAACGGAGATTGCCTGATGGATAACGAAGCGAACGAGATGCTCTCAGACGCGACGCGAGTCATCAAATTTTACATGAACGAAATCGACGACTCGGCTCACACAACGATGCGCGAAATTCTGCACACCACTCTTGAATTCTGGATCGAGCACAAGCTCCCGATGCACACGCTCGAAAACGTCCTGCTCGAGCACATCAACAAACTCTTCTATCCCCTTGGATTGTTGCTTTTCTGGTAATTTTTTTTTTACGTTACACCTCACTGATATCTTCGAGGCAACTGAACCTTGAATTTCGTTCGTAGTCAAAACGCGGAGGGAAGCAAGACGGACGCCAACAAAAACAGCGCCGAAATCAAGAGTCTTCGGATGATGAATTCTCTGTCAACGAAATTCTGTTTGCAAGTTTGTTCGATGCTGCTTAGACACGTAGACCAGGGTACGATTTAATATTCACTTTTTACGTACGTAGAATCATGAAAAAAATATGAATTTCGGTGAATTTTCAGGTAAACCAACGATGGAGTATATCGAACTGTTTTCTCTCCTGACTGCGAAAAATTATGGTCCTCCGTTAACCGGTTATCCCGGCTCGAGTGAAAATAAAACAGCTGAGCAGATGATGGAAGGAATAATAAGCACGCTCTCTGCGAAGGCTTGTGACCCCCGACCGTTTATCCATATCAGAGTAAATTTATTAAACTTCCTTAAACTATGTTAATTAAACTATCTCAATTTTGTTTATAAAAATTAAAAAATTTTTAGGATCCTGAGCACTTGTCGAGTTTCCTCGAATCGGGGGAAGACACTGTTGTATTTACGTGTGGCCATCATTTTCCACTCTCGAGCTACAAGTCCGAAGTAATACCGAACATGGAAGCTGAATTGCTGATGGCACAGCCCTTGCCTCTGCCATGCACAGCCCAATTATTGGGAAACATGCTCAGTCGAGCATCCAAAGCGGAAACTCTGTGTCCCATGTGCATTCCACGAGGTTTACAAACCGCCGTCAATAATCTTATGGAAAGATAAAAGATACTCCGGAATTCGTTGAATTTTTATCACGATCGTACCCCAATATTTACGTAAAAAAATATCAAGTTATCCGGCATCGTCATACGTGCTCAAATATTTTTATTTCATTCTTTTTTGAGAACGTACTTTATTTGGATGAATGTTTTTTCGAATTGACTTTACGTTTACGCACATATTTACTTATACACGTGATCTAACGTTTTGAGCGTCAATCATGAGAAAATGATCAGTAACGAGAAAAGTCACACTGTACGAACTTGAATGTAGAATGATACAGGAAAATAACAGGTTTATTAGGTATTCATAATAATCAATAATAAAAGGATGAATTAAACGCGCGTTCCTTCTAAAATCTACCGATCGATCCATCATGTAGCGAGCCTACTTCAAAATTGCTCAAAATCGAGGAATTAGCGTCAGATTAGAAAACAAAATGAACAAATGAACTTATTAAGATCAGTGCACGAACACGACTCGTAATGAAATTATTCTTATCTTTTAAATATTCAAAAAAATACTTGAGAAAAAACTTCTTTTAAAAGATAAAAGTTCGATTTTGAATCCTTACTAAAATTCGTCGGCCTCGATACGTAAAATTATCGATTCTAAATGAGATAAGCCATCGAATCTCTACGAATAATAGCAAAGAAAATATTAATTGAAATATCAATGGCCAGTTCGTTAACTATGAATCTACAACAACTGATATTAGCGAGGTTTTAAGAGACGATCCATGCGATAAGTCTTTGTAAAAGGAGTAACGCTTTAATTGTTAAAAAAAAGATGAAAAAAGATACAAAGTACTAGTCAGTGATGTATAAACGTAATTTTGAAATCTTCAAGATCCACGAAATTCGAAATTTCGTAGTGTGTAACTTCTCAGAAAATAAAAAAATAGGACGAACTTACAGATATAGATCCCAATCGGATAAGTTTATATTCACCCGTTATCGAAGATTCTTCCTCGACATTTTTCTCTCTACAAAATACGTGATAAAAAAACGAGTGATTTTTATCTTTGTTTCTCTCTTTTCCGACAATAGTATTGAGCCAAATCTGACCAAATGCACGACGTTTTTGTGATTCGTCAAGATTTTCTGGACATTGAGAAATATGAAAATTAGAAAATTGAATGCAAAAACTTGAAATTGCACATGTAGAAACTTGTCGACATAAATTGTCCTGTACATAATACATACTGTATAGGTACCTGATTTTCTTGAAGGTTTATATATACATATATTAAAAAATATACATATGAATTTATATATAAAGAATAATACGATCTGTATTCTCTTGAACTTGGTAGAAGAATATTATAATGATTACAACAACAAAAATAAATAAAAGTGTTAATATGCGATAGGATGAATGTTTATCCTCCTTTATTCAATTCTAAACGAAAGTTGAAGCGTTCTGACGTTCTTTATTCTGAAAACAAAGATTGGATACGGAGGGGACTGACGAATGGAATAAACACATTTTTCTGTTAGAAAATAACATAATACTTTTAATTTGAACATTATGAATTCTAAACAGATTGATAATACGTACAATCGAGCAATTAATCAGCGATAATTCCATATCGATAAATCTTGTTAGCGAAAAACAAAGAGAAAGAAATACTGGAAGAGAAAGTGTGAAAAATTACAGATTTCTTGACGCAGCATTTTTAACCGACTTCAGAAAAAAAAACAAGGTATCAAACATCGTTAAATTTTTATTATACGTTTTACTTGATTTTGTTTTATTAACCAATTTTTAATAATTTTCTTTTTCAAGTTTGAAAGGCCGTACCTTCGAAGTCGTCCTGTAAAAATTCGAGCAACATCTGATGACGCAATTCGCAGAAAGACGATAAAAATCCTCAAGGATGACGGCGTGTTAGACGTCAAAAACGAAGTCGGTATGAATTTAAAAAAATGACTTGTTTTAAAATTACTGATTGGACGGTATCTTAATTAATGTATATACAATTGGAGATTCTCAGGGAGATTCTCGTTGTTGGTTGATAGTTTATCGTCCGGAGACGCGCCTTGGATGAGAAAAATGTTCGTCCGCGAAACTCGGAAGATCTCGTCGGAGGACGTCGAACTCGATGCACAAATTATTCCTCGTTGCATCTGGCACACGATTCACGTGTACGCGCTTACGTCAAGCGTGTCGGTTAACGAACGACCAACGACGCGGGGGCATCGGGCGAGTTTTGCGCTTTCGAATCGTTTCACGTTACTTGACTAGCCGAAAGTAAATATGCGAACTTCTTCAAGTACAACGATCGGAGCGGAATAAGAGAAAGAAGATTCGCGCTGTTAAATTATTACGATAATAGTATGCATTACGAATAGTTCGCCTCGAACGTTTTTGTTTTTGTTTTTTTTTTCTTTCCTTCTTTTTGTTTTCCTCCTTGTTGGAAATCGTTGAAAAAAGTTTCGTCTGAGAAACTCTCTCGTAAAAATTCTTCGCGCCCGTTCGTTCTCCTCTCGAGGCGCGAGCTGAGTCTTTTTTTTTTCTTTCACTTTCCAGAATAGTGAGAGCCTATGTTCGAGGGTGGACCCCTGTGATGGTGGTGATGCTTGTGCCCCGGCCCGGAATATCTGCTTCCCGGACGGGAGTGAACTATCGCGTAATGATCGCTGTTCGTCGATATCGATCTCGTCGAGTTCATCGTCGATCCTCCCGACGGATAGCCCGGTTTACCGTTCAGCGAGTATCTAAAATAGAGAGAATCAACTTTCAGTACGTACACACCAATTTATAAACTAATTACGAAAAAATTAGTAAAAAAGCGAAACGCAGATCGTTTCACAACTTTTTTTTTTCATTTTTCGTTCAATTTACTGTATAAGGATTTAAGGTACACGTCCCAATAGTTGGATAATTTTCTCTATATTATTTTTAATATTTCAATTATTTTTTTATCAATAGAATCGTATGGATTATTTTTCCTATACGAAAAAGTATATTTTTCATAACGTTAATTTATTGGAAAAAACTCGCTCAACCCTAGAGACAGGGTCGATTTTTTGTCCAACTATTGGGAAATTCTACATATTCAAACATTCAGGTATTTATTTACTAAAAATATTATTTAAAATTAACACATTGAATGAATTTTGAATTGCTAAAATATCAGAGAATGGTTTAGATGTGAATTAGAAGCAGATTTTTTCGTTTGAATATTTTTTAAATAAAGATAAAGTGAGAAAACCCTTAGCTGTTCAACTATTGAGACGTTTATCTTATGGGAAAGACAATCCTAGTAGAAAGTAAATTCTTGACATTAAATTCATAAAATCTAGACTCTGGCTTTTGCTAAAAAGTTGCCAATTTTTTGAGTCCTAGTTTGACTATCAATTAGCAACTTGAGCATATTTTAACAATACCATAAACATTTTTTAATTTTTTAATAATTCAAATAAAAAAATTTTAATAAAACATTTTGAACGTTTGTCTATTCAAAATGAACACTGCTATGAATACATAAAACAAAATTCACAAGAATCTAATATTTTAATACTTGTATTCAGTGCAAATTTACGAATTTTTCATAAGAAGCAATGATTAATCTCAACAACTTTGGAGTTTGATAACTCTTAAATCACTAAATAAAATTATTTTTCAAATTTGGTACAACATTTTTTCATATGCTTATCTATATTAAAAAAGACATGAGGCCTCTGATCGAGTAACTGGTATAGAGTGCATTATGCGAAGCGCATTGACTTTTGGCTAATCTGTACTCATTTAGAAAGAAATTTAAAGTGCGCTGCTTTGGAAATAATGACCTTGAAGTTATAATCATCAATTTCGT
>JAPYYW010002222.1:0-34786 GCA_030522545.1 Cremastinae sp. A BG-2022a | reverse complement strand
GGGATGGCCAGAGCTCGATACTTTTCTGAGAAATGAAAATTTTTCAATGGGTGATGCTAATTTCATCAATGAGGCAATAAAGATTGTCTATTGAAAAATGTTCATTTCTCAGAAAAGTATCGAGCTCTGCCCATCCCTGATACCAAATCATGATAAATTTTTTTCTAACGCTTTCAATATTTTATTTCTACAAATGTTTCAGTAGCTCATCAGTAGTCAAGTTCGTTATTAGTCAGACATGAAAAGAAAAGGCTTGGTCGAACAAATTCTTTAATTTTTTTTTAGTGATCGACGTATGAAATTTCTCGAGGGCAGAATACCAGTCACTGCGGATATTTTTTTTCCTATGTTTATCCCACTATTTTTTGAAAAACATTTCAAAGATTCAGTAGTAAAATTGTTTACTAGTCAGCCATCGGATGAAAGGGCCAGGTACTATTGCGTAAAATTATTCGATTGAAGCAACACACCCACTCGGTGCGGTGTATCGATCAGTAAAACTATATGTATATATATATATACATATATATCAATCGTCCGACACCGTTTGCTCGTTAGTCCGAACAAAGGCTGAGATCCGTACGAGGAAAAGGAAGCAGGAAAGGAGAAGGAAATACGGAGAGAAGAAGAATTGCCGCGTGTCGAGATATGACAAAGTTATTACCGGTTCCCCAGTTATGCGGGGAGAGGTCAATACTTTGTGCTGCGACTTTGTCCAAAAGCCATCTAGCTTTAACGTCAGTAGTGAAACCCCTTAATAGTTAATCCTTAGCCCATAATCCTTGTTCATTATTTAATAAGAATATTCACGTGGAAACAAAAGTTATATTTCTAATTCTGTACTCCTCCCAAGTATAATGGTTGAACGTTGTGTTTTTTTGCTCATTTTAATTTATATTTAAATTAGATATCCACACATACACGATGAGACAAATCTTTCCTTTGAGTTTCTTTGAGAAGTTCATCAAGAAGAATAAAAAGCCGGGAAATGTCATTTCTCTGTGGAGAATATACAAGAATCTCGAAGTAATCCAAGAAGTCACCAGTATTCGAGCTTTTCCTTACATTTAATGTATATAAGTATGGTTTTAGCTTACACTAGAGTTGGAAGACAAGGTTTCATGATTAAAATTTCCGGAATGTCAATATTTGCAGCACAAATGGGATGAGTGAGCTACAAAGCAAATAAGACTCTCTCATTCGTGCTGTCCAGATGTACTTTCTTCGTATCACATTTTTTTCCAGTTGCTCAATCTTGTTTCAGCGTTGTTGTGCGATGAGAAGTTTCTTCAGAGACTCCGAAGAACCGAGACCTCTGAGAATTCGACGCCAGGTCCACTAACCCTTTTTAATAGTTTTTTTCCTCTGCAAAATATATATACGTATTTAGCGAGGAAGAAGAAGTAAAATAAGAGAAAAAAAGACTTTTGTTTCTTATCGAGAGAATAATCTCCCCCAATCTCGAGCAATTTACCAGTTACCTTCTGTCCTCGTTAACCCTGAGTTTGAGCATAACTTTCATTTGGTTTTTACCCTCTTTTTTTTCCTTTTACGAAAGAAAAAGTGGTACTCTTGGATATACGCGAAGAATTTTCTTCGTTTTCCTAAGTGGAAAATTCATCAATTAGCAGCCAACCTTGCAGGCCAGGAAATAAAATCGCTAACTCAATTAAATTCATTCAAACCCCAACCTGAAAAAAAAACAATCGGATCCAAGATTAAGTCATTTTACTATAAATTTACGAGCGAGAAAAAATTTGAATGCTCTGTTTTAAGATTACTTTAGCGCTATAAACTTCATCCAAATTGAATTCCAAGAAAATAAATATTAAATTTCCAATCTTTTAAATTGCTTAATTGGTACTGTATCAATAAGTTTTTTAAAATTCAATTGTAGAGATTCAATGTAAAAAGCATAATTTCCAATACCCAAACAAGAAGAATATTTCTTTCAATATTTTCAACCCTGTTAAGAAAAAGTATACACAGGTATACATGCTTTCTGAAGTTCTAAAAAAAAGAATGCAAGAGCGCTCGATTTTGAACTTTTATAGCACTTCTTGTATCCAATGTAAACGCTCACTGTTCTCGCGAAACATTGGAATCTTTTGATTCGATTTTTAAATTTATTATTTCCTTTTTAATGGACAATAGTGGAAGAATATCACTCATTTTTGCTTTAACAATTCTCAATAAAGTGAATTATTCTATTTTATATCGGATGACACTGTATCTTTCTATTAGTTTTTATTTTTATTTTCTTTAACTTCTGTATTTTAGACTGTTTTAAAAATTAATTGAATTATACAATTAGTCTTTGAGCCGGTTTATATTTATACATTTTATTATATTTTTTATTCCATTGCCCACAGCTAATTTTTGAAGGTTTAATAAATGCAATCATGAATTATTTCTCGCTTAAATAATACTAAAATTAAAGTTACAAATATTAACGTTAGTAACGTATATAATTTAGTATTTAAAATGGTATTTACATCTTTGTAAATTTTAATTTCCATGGCATTATAAAACCTAATCCACTCATTCATTCATTTATATATACATAAATCGTTGATCATATTAAAATCAGATTAGATGACATAAAATGATATTAGGTCGGGAATATGTTCGGCTTCTGTCCCATATATAGGCTATTCTTCTACACCATATCTTGGAAATTTTTTTTTGACGTTTTTGATGCTATTCATGCTATTCGAAGTTGGTTGTTTTAAGGTATTCCTTGCACGAAACTGCACGAAATACATATGTTCAGAATGGCCTAATTCGTTTTTTTAATGATTAAAAATAACTTTTTTAAACGTTTTGTAAAAATTAAAGATAGGTACCAAGGTTTTAACAGAGAATTTTTGTTTCTAAATGACGATTTTTAGCATAGGTGTTAATTGGAAGAAACGTTTCTCCATAACTTTAATTGAAAAATTTACATCTTTATCATCTTCAAATAAAGAATATAAACTATATAGTATGAATAATCGGGTCATCGGGTCATCGAAAATTTGACAGAATTATTTCGATTTGAAACTCGGAGCCCGTGTATAACTTCAAAAATGTAATTTTATAATAATTTGAAAATAAATTTAAAATATCATGTTTAATTTTTGATAATTGGATGCAATATTTATAATTATCAGCTTATAATTATTTATATGTAATTTGACTATCGTATTAACAATTTTTTAAGAAATTTTGTTAAGGTTCCTCGCGTTTAGCCCTTGTAAAATCCGCCCCTACATACAAGGAATACCTTAAAAGTTAATGAATGATACATTCGTATGAAAACTGCTCTATTTCGAAGAGCGAACTTACCGCGATGATGTCGAAAAAGAATACGTACCGTAAAATAAAACTTCAGCGTGGGTTATATTTGTTCAAATTAAAATTTTCTCTGAAATAAAATTAATGCATACTTATGTATATGAAAAGATGAGCAAGAAAAAAGCTTTCAAATGGATTTGAACTTTGCTGCATATTGTAGAATTTTTACGTATATTTTTCGCCTGATGGTCGTTTTATGATCCATATCTCCTTTTTTAAAATTTTTCTCGTTTTATGTACGTATGTGACTTTACTACGAGATTGATCTCGAATTCGAAAAACGAATCCAGTTTCGCGAGGCTTATAATTTTTTTTTTCATGAAAAATGCATCAACGTGTGTGCAATGCAACGTGTTTACACTGGCAGAGAAAAAAAAGACTACGTACACGAAGAAAAGGGTCTGGACAAGAAAAGAAAAAGTTTCTTTGCTCCTTAAGACCACAAGTGTCACGCTTGAAGGCTTTCTTTGTGCACAAGCCTTCGGGAGAATCACCATGTGCCTTGGACGAATAAGAGGTAACAAAAAAAAATGAAGGAAAAAAAAGCATCGGAAAACATCTTCTCCCGCGCTTTTCGTTCCCCGTGATAAATCCATTTGTGTCACCGCGCGCAAAAGGGCACGTTGTCACTTTTTCGTTCACGAAAAAAAAGGGAACGAGAAAAAAATCCTTTTTGTTGCTGCGTGGGTTTTCTCACTTTTTCTTCAGCATTCGCGTATGAAAAGGCTGCAAGATCGTTTCTTCGAGTCGTACGTGTACAGATTTCGGAGTTTTAAAACTGAGAATAAGGGAAAAGTGTAGCGAAATAATGCGAGTACGTGCGTGGGTGGCAAGGCCTCACGGGAGAGGCTTTTCTAAAGGTTTCTCAAACAATGGGCAAGCTCGAGCCAGCTCATTGTTTGATTTCGTATATGCGTGTTACGCTTCTCTCGCTCTCCTTGAGCTTTTACGAATTCGGTGTCAAAAAAGAAACATGAGAGATTAGCGAAGCAACAAAGTAGATCTTTTACTGATTAAAACCTCAGTGGAATACCAAATGCTTCGTCCAATTTTTTCCCCTCCTTTTCTCTTTCTTCTTCGTCCTGTGGGAGGTTCGATTAATCGTGATTTATCGCCGGGTGTCAAGGACGTCCGGAGATTCCTCTATAAACATTTATTTGCTCCATTAATAATTCGTGAATTCCGCAAGCTTTTTTGGGTTCCCTTCGGCCTTATTTTCGATATCTCTCTGATTCGAACGCGTCATTGACAATAAATATATATATTAGGGTGGGTCAAAAAAGGGACTTTTTTTATTCTCTTCGGCCATTGAAAATCTTGTTTCTTATCTGGGCACTTCTAGAGAATTCTCACCAAGTATTAGTTCTTTAAATTATTGAGAATAACTTCCGCATCGCAATTTTCGATTTTTAATTAGCCTCTTACGGAAAAATTTGTATCTTGCTGTATATCAAACTTAGAGTCATTTAAAAGCTATATTTTCGTAGAAAATTGAACGTTGTACAAAAAAGTTCTCTTGTGAATTTTTCCTTAATCTCACCAATTCAAAGATATTCGAGCTCAAAGTTTGATAAATTTTGAAAAAAAACTTTGTTTTCATCATCATTTTATAACTCATTAAATAATAAAGATAATAAAATGGATAATATATTTTTTGTAGGAAATTGAACGCTCTTTGCAAATTTCTCGTTAATTTCACCATTTCAAAGATATTTGAAGTCAAAGTTAGAAAAAATGAAAAAATCATTTTTCTTGCATCATAAATCATTCAGTAGAGTAAGCAGAATAAAATAGGCAATACATTTTTTGTAGGCAAATTGACTGATCTTCAAAAAAGGTCTCTTTGTGTTTAGTCGATTAGAAGAAGCGTTAAAAAGATATTCGTATCTAAAGTTCAATGTTAATGCGAGTTTTAATGCATTTTCCTGAAATTTGAAAGTTGATTTCCTCGTGGTAGATTTTCATAAGATTTTGATAATAAGTTTATCACGTATATCATAATTCAATTATCCTCTATATAAAGATCGAACTATTTTTAGTAAATAATTTTCGAATTCAACACAGACTACAAAAAACGTAATCCCTTTTTCTATAACATTGTTAAAACCACTCCAATTTTTTAGTACAGAAGAATTTTTTTTTTTTATTTAATTAAAGTATGCAGAAAAGCTTCGAAATGTACGAAATGTAATAGGATATATTGTTTTTTTTACTGTATGCGTTATTGAATGGAGAAGCGTTAATATACGTGCAAAAACAGGGAAAAAGATACATTTCAAAATCCGATTTCGCCATTTTATTTCCGGTGCATTGAAAAGATCAGGACGGAAGACTTGTTACGATCTGGGGGTTATTCGTGGACTGTGAGAAAAACGTGATAAAAATGAAAATTTCGATAGTCGCAGCCGGACTGCAGTTGTACAGAGGAAAGAGTTTTCTCTTCACCTTCGTTTCGCCACAAAAAGAGGTAAAAAATGTATCCGAAACGATGTACGCGATCCTCTTCGAATTTATATAGTTTATTTGATTTCCCCGCGTAGAGAGTTTTCCGATGAAAAATTCTTTTAATATTCCACGTAATAAGGATTCAATATTGATATTGGAAAATTTAAAAAAAATCAATTTTATATTAGAAAAAAATTTGTAATAGTATATGTGAGTATATAAAAGGTGATTCGGGTTCTGTGCATTTATTATCGAAATATTTATGATACTTTTTATGGTACTTTCGCATCAATATTCGAAAATTCGTGATAAGAACGAAAAGGCGAAAATGTGGCGATCACTCTACTACTTTCCTCACGTCTTTTTTTTTTATTTTTCTATAATACCCGTAAATGTGTAGGAAAAAAGAAACTCACGTCTCCTGATGTTGACTACAAAAGGAATGTGCTTATATTTGACGGGCTTGCATAGAAAGTTTCTTTTCCCATAAAACCGATAAACTCTCATTTTTCTCATCCTTTTCGTTTTCCCTTTGGCTTCTTGGCACGTTCCTCTTTCTTCTTGAATCTACTTAATGCCTTTTGTACTATTTTTGCCCTTTTATGGGGTTACACACGTGAGGAAAAAATTTATTTATGCTCCATCATAGGTTGTGCGTGATCCAAGTCCAGAAAGCCTGAGGGAGAATGCCCTTTTATGACCACGCTCGAACTTATACCTTATTAATGAATTATTATCAACATAATCATAAAAAAGGGCAAAAAAGCAGATTGACTTTGTTCATTGTCGTACTTCTCGTATACAGCCATTATTACATAAGCCATGTGCTCGCAAAAAATATCCATAAGACATAAAAAAAATATGTTCAGCGTATAAAAAGGCAGAATTAATACTTTTACAAACCTTTCACCACTTACTCATAAAATTTTCCACCCGCAATTTTATTCCCAACAAGATTACTAGACCGCTTAAAATATCGTAATATACACAAATTTGATTAGAATATCATAAACTGGATTTCTTACATCGAGAAAAAATTTTTTTTGGCAGTATAAAATTTTATTTTATTTACGTAAATTATTTATATAGACTATACGTTCAAATATACTATGTAAATTTAAAAAAAATTATTTAATAAATCTTATAGCAAATGCATACTTAATGAAATATATAAAATTGATCAAATAATTTGAAATTTGTAGTTAAAGTTCAAATTTTATATTATTTTATTATTTGATTATTTTAAAAGTAACTGTTTTAACAAAATTTTATACCAAGTTAAAGTTAAAGTAAATAAAAATAACTAATGATAATTGTAACTATATGTTCTTAATCAACATAATATAATGTCAATTTAACTAATTAATTTGTCTATTTTTTTGAATATCACAATATGATTCTACTAAAGGTACAATAATGTATACGAGAATCTCAAATTATATAATCGAACAATTATTCATGAATTAAATAATTTATTAAATGCATATTATTTTAGATAATAAATCGGATATAATCCTATTTAACTAGAAAAAAATGCATTTTTTTCATGAAAAGGAAGTCTGAAGTCTTTTGTATGCACAGCTTTGTTATGTAAAGAAGTTTTAAGTACATATAATACCAAAATTATCAGATTTTTCAACGATAAGTTCTTGCAAAACTATATAAATGTTTTGTTGTCGAGGAAAATTTTTTATATAAATTATTTCATTTATATAGTTCATAATCACAAAATATTTAAATATAATATACATATTTCAAAACAATCTAGATTCACTTAGTGTTAATTTTCAGATAAATACAGTTGATAGATAACTAAATTTCTCTAAACTTATTAGAAACCCGAATTAAAGGTAGAACTAATCAATTTGAATAAAATGAACATCATCATGTTTCCTCAGTGGAATCAAATTATTGGTTTATTCAATATTCGCTTTATCGATGTAAACCAACTGTATATGTTAAATGAATAATCTCCCATTATAACAAACCGCATCTAGTCAGACCAACTGAATTTATTTATTAGATATATTTAAAGTAAAAAATGTGTCTATATTTTTATTTATATATACACGTAATTGCATACGAAATAAACATATACCTTTGTTTACTATATTTTCGGTGAAATTCTCATTACAAATATCGAGAGAAGAATCACTATGAACTTATTTACTACATATATATTTAAAGGAAAAATGTGTCTATTTTTATTTATACACGCAATTCGAATGTATAAATTCGAATTTGCATTCGCAATAAACATTTACCTTTGTTTGTTATATTTTCGGGGAAATTTTCATTACAAATATCGAGAGAAGAATCACTATTTCCAACAGCAGGGAAATCTTTCACGTACAACCTATCGAATAATTGAAATACGTTCATTGTGCCGAAATACATGTGCCTTTTTGTTTTCCGTGTGTGAGTCTAGCGTATGCACGTTTTCACTGGCAGAAACAGGATCACGGGCGAGACAGAATCGTAACAGTCGATATCTCGAATGAGTGCCGGATTTTCGTCGGATTTTCACGTCGTTGAGCAGAAATCGCAGTGATGGGACGCTGATGGAAATCACGAAAATCCTTCTCTCTTATTTCTGCGTCGCTTTCTTCTCAGCCCATCCCTCTCGCGCCACGGTGTTCACGTTCCTATACGTCATCGGGTCCTTCACTCACGAGAAAAAAAACCCTATTCGCATACTCATACAAATACGAACACAGCGTTATTTCCAATGTGTATAACAACGTCTCGTCTACACGAATTTCATGCTTTCGTGAAAAAAGATGTGGCGATGATGAATGAGATGCCACTGTCCGAAAATTTGTTCTTCCATTCTTTTTTTCTTTTCATCGAGCTCGTAAAAAGACGAGAAACGACATCGTGGGCGGTATAGCAGTTTCGATCATTATCTACAGATAACTTTGCGAATAAACCATCAATCAATTTTATACTAAACACATTGTTTTGCTTTGTTTTTCATGACTTATTTTATTCGGAAAATTTATTAAAGGATCGAACAATGTGCACCATTATTCTCGAAAAGAAAAAAGGTAATCGATACTTTTTTTTAATCAATTTGGGTAAACGGTGTTTCAATTCGTCACGGATGAGTAAGAAAGCGTATACAAAATTGCATGATCGCCGATGATGCACGGTTTTGCTTTTGTCCTGGAAAGGAGAGAATGAAAACGGAACCGGATAAAACGAAACGGGAATATAATTTTCGCAAATGAATTTATCAGTGACGAGGATCTCGAGGTGATTACCGGCAAGCTCTTTCATGAAGTAAACGTGAAAAAAATGAATTATGTGAAATAGTTTTATGGAATGAAAATGAGAGGGGAGGAAAATCGATTTTTAACTTAAATGGGAAACATTTGTATTCACTCTCAAAAGTTGACCCTCTTCAATTTTCTTGATATTTTTTTCTAGATTTTTTTCTTCAAAATAGAATATCAAAAAATAATGAAGCTTATAGTGATTTCACGGTAAAAGTTATGAAAAAAAAGACTGACATAACATCTATATGTTGCAACGCTTTTTGCCTATCCAAAGTCTCGTATTTTTTATTTTTTATTTTTTTAATAAAAATAAGTCAAGTATGCATCATTACGAGCCCGATGCTGAAATTCTAATTTGGTCGAAATTTTTTTTCGGTCATTTGTTTTTTTTACAACCACTACCGTATATATATGGTATTATAAAATCTTTTGACAGCTGATACCAAATACGCACCACAAAAAATCTTGAATTCGTATTTCAACGTGTAACTGACGAATTTAATTACAAAATATTTTAACATATTTTCGGGTGATATAAAATGATGAAATCTAATTTTTTTATTTTCACTCCTCAAATTTTAATCGAAAAAATCCTTTCTCATGAATTTGATCTATTATATAATTGATTATAAAATTAATTTTATGGTTGTAATACAATAAATAACACGGAATCTATGTATATTTTCATGCACACTGTAGAAAAATTGCTTATTGATGGATCTTATCATTTTATAGTTAAATATTTTTTGTTTGTGAATAATATTTGGAAATTCTAGCGTGTATTTTTATATAGAATAATTTTTAAATAATATTTTTTTTCTATTGAAAAATGATATATTTTATCATGAGAAAATAAAACAAAATCAGTATTTCGTTATTTAGATTCATGCAAAAAGAAGTAGGAATAAGCTTTCTTCCATTTCCAATGAAAAGTACACCAAACTTTTAGCAATAAATCTTTATATTTCGCAACTTGTTACTTATTGGTTTATGTAATTTAGCGGAGAAATTTACTATCTTCTTTTCTTCGTACAAGAAAAAGCTCGCTTTGCAAACAAGCGCAAAAAATATGTATACGGACGAAATAAATTCACAAAAAAAATTCCGTTGGCGTGTATTGAATATCAAAATGTTCACCTCTGAAGATTAACGTCCTGGGACGGAATACCTGGATATTCATATTTCATATCTCGTTTTGAATAGATCGGAATAAAGTCTATATCGAGAAAGCAGTTAAGAGTTAGGTGGCGCGGCTGCAACGTAACGACCTCTCCATATACAATTTGCCTATCCGAGATATACGACTTTCCAAAGTAACTGAGAATTCTTCTTTTATTATTCCCGCAGTCTACTCTACTTTTAGCTCCCGCATTCAGCCATAAAAAATAATAGCCCGGACTATACGGAAGCGTCAAATAAAAATTCGCAATTTATTGTCCAACGCACGCTGTTTATTTCCTTTTTTTATAAATCCTTTTATTTTTCATTTTAATCATAAACGTATTTCGCAAGCTCGAGCGATTTCGGAGCATCTTAAATTCTACATAATTTCGAGATTAACGCGTCAACCGTAGGATTGCCGGACGGAAAAGAAAAATGAAATTTTTATTAAATCATTTTATCGCCCTTTCTCATTTATTCCGGTCGTACATCGTATCGAGAAAAAAAAATTTTACGAGACGGTGTTTAATTTGCGAGAGCTTAATTTAACGCGTCGATTCAATTACCGGGAAGCCCACGCCTTTTTTTAGATTGAAAAAAAAATGCAATTATAATTTGAATTTTTTTTTCTCTCAACTTGGTGTTTAAGGTTCGCTCGAGGTCGTTGACCCAGCTCGACGCCCTCGGGACGAGCATGCTGGATACCGGTGAGCACCATCTCGTCTCAGGTGGTACGACTTCCCATCAGCAACAACAATCGCACAATCGCTACCAATCCCAGAATCAGCAACACTTCGCTCCGCCCAATGAGTGCAGTCCTCGATTATTGGTTCCAAGTTCGGCGTCCACCGATGGATCCCACTCCAATCGACATCGACACAAACTTTCACGTTCTCAGGTGAAGTCACAAAATTTACTCTGACTAATCTATTTCTACGTTTTGTAACTTTATTTTGTAACTTTTCGAAATTCAACGAAAAACATCTTTCTCGTGCGCTCTTATGTTTTTTTAACCCTTTTTCTCTCTCTCTCTCTCTCTTCCATAAAAGCCCGTGTTAAAAGTTATACAATTTAAAAAATTAATCTCTAAATTTTTACATGATAGAGCCTCTTTAAAATTTGCATATATAAGTTTAATGTTCATATATTCATGTCCATGTACTTAGGTCAAATAAAAAATTGACTCCTATAAATGATGTATTTCTTAAAATCGTTTTTAATAGAAAAGTTCATTCTCCAAAACGTTGTTTTTAACTTTTACGGAAGATCTTTAAATTTTATTAGACGTCTTGAATATATACTTTATGTTCATTCCAAGTATTATAATATTGCAAATATGCATTCGTAACAATTTATTCCCATTTTTTACGGTCTACATTTAAATATTTGATTACGTCGTATATGAATTTGTGCATGATATTTAATTTTGTAAAACACTCAACGCGATCCTTTAAATCACGTATTTACGTCATATTTTTAATGCATGAATATTTATTACATTAATATACAGAAAATTTTGTAGTTTGTAGTTTTTATGTTTATTTTGTAAAATGCAAATTTACTATTGTTCGATGTATGAAAGTTTGGGTTCATCAAGAGAAAAAAAATGTTAAAATTTTTCAATAATTATATGTTTTCATACATAAAATAATAATTTGGAGAGCGAGAGAAACTTCGTTAAAGAGATTGCTGATTTAGTTCCATGAACAATATAGTTGGAGTTGTTACCTTACTCCGAGGTAACGTGAAATGCACGTGATCATAATTATCGTCTCGTTAGAGGTGTGTGAGAGAATTTCCATTGCCAATTTCCGGTACATGTATAATACCAGCTGTATTCGGCGAAAGTTTTGTATACGAAGTAGCGGTATGATAAGCTATGCGAAGCTTATTCATTTACTTTACACCAATATCGAAGAAATTTTCCAGACACGATTGAAACTTCCCTTTTGATAACATTTCCCACAGCGTCGTCATTGGTCGCGGATCGCATATATATACAGAGATCAAAGCGTTCAACTATATTTTCGTTATCAAGTATTTGCGGTTGCGTTATCGGTTATTTTCTCCTCGAACTCAAATTTATAATACACTCTATCAAATTTCTAGTTTCTTTGAAATTCTTTGGGGTAGTCATTCGCTGTAGACTAAACTAAATCTGTGACTAAACCCAAAATAATTTTCAAGATTTTTTTGAGTTCTGTTATGTAATTCTTAATCTACAAAGTATTTCTTTTGAAACTTTTATCAATATCTTATTTTTTATTTAGCAATAAAGTCATTTCTCTAATTAACACTTTAAGCACACTTTTTAAATATTTTATATTTTTAGCCCCATGTGACTCTTTAAATGAAATTTTATTAAACACTTTCACATTTACAACTTAATATCCAAACCACATCCTATATCAAAAAAGACATGAGGTCTCTAATCGATTAATCGGAATGAAGCGCATTATGTGAAGCGCATGAACTTTTGGCTAATTTCTACTCATTAAAAAAAAAATTCAACGTGCCCTGCTTCGGAAATAATGACCTTGATGTTTGAATCATTCATTTTGTCTTCCAAAATTTTTCAGGAATTACCTATTATGAACTCGATATCGTCGAGGACACGAAAATATATAGTCACTTGAAATTTTAGAATTTTCCGATTCTCGAAAAATCAGGCTGGAGGTCCTCGAACACGCTAAATTTTCTGAGCTCATGTGAAAAAAACTTGCAACACAATTTTCTATTATTTATATCCAATATACCTAGGCATATATACCTGAATAGTTCGGGGGTCGTAAACATAAAAAAAAGAGAAAATTTGTCGAGCGTAACGAGGAAAAAAATGTTCAAATTTTCGTTAATCCCTTGGTCATTAGTATTTCCATGGTGATCTGTCGAGGTCGAGTGAAAAACCGATTAAGGTCTTCATTGTTCGGTTTTATGACGAAATTTTGAATCAGTAAGCCGGTGTCAAGTGTCGGAGTAAGACGTGTCGGGTCTCGCCAGGTAGTTAGCTGCCGAAAAACAATTCGTAGCAATTCAACAAGTTCAATTAAGTGTCAGTTCCAGTGTTATTTTCAATCATACGAATAGTGAATTGTTTAGTGTTTTTAATTTATAATGTCGTGTCGAAATACTCAAAAAGAATGTCGGTGCGGATGAAACCACCATATAATTCCTTCTATTTTAATCTATCAAATGCTTCCATAATGCATATAATAATGTAAGTATGCAGTTTTTTCAAGGATGTTAACCAGTTTATTAATAGAGGTTTCGCATCAAATAATTGGCTTAAGGGAAAGATATGACAAATTGAATTTTTCATGGGTCTACGAAACCCGCAGTGTGCATTTTAGCACCCTCTTCAAAAATTCACAAAATTTTTCAAATTTTCGATTAGTTTTTGAAATTTTTCGATATAAAATCTTGGCTTGCGTCCTAAATAAGTAGCATTTTCGTTATCTACGGAATATGTCCGATCAAATAAGCTTTTAAAATCAAAGAAAAAAAATTTCATTTGTTCAAAAATCTTCAAGGCATCATAAATTTTAAAATAATTGATGTATTGTCGTAATTGCTACGCCGTTTGCTTCGTATTGCAAAAATCTTTAAAAAACACCCTTAATAAAGTTGATTATTTCGTCAAGAGAAACAAAAGATATCGTAAATTGAAATTTTCATGGGTCTACGAGACCCAGCAGTGTGACTCACCAAATTTCTTGAAATTTTTTTTCGATTTTAAGAGCCTATTCGATCCGAAATTGATTTTTTGTTCTACGTACTCAACACTCTTAATGTAACGAGATAAAACGGGATTTTTACACTAATTTTTCAAGACAAATTTCATCTTTTAGAATAATAACGATGATGATAGAAAAATCACATAATTAGGAAATTTTTGAGTGAGCGAGGTGTTCAAATAATAGATACTTGTTAGGTTGACTGGACAACTGAAGCAAACTTTGTGGATCACTATCCGTCCATAGCCAACTTACATATTCCTCTGACTCATGTTTGCTCGCACGCCTGTTCGTTTTTCATCATATTCCCTACTTCGCCTTATTCATCACAATCTGCTTTTTCTCTTCCTCTTCTTGGTCGTCCCTACATTTTACGAGACAAATTTCGTTCTCCAAACCAACCGAGGGTTTCCCTAGCTCACGGCATCGTTTGTATACACTCTGACTCGCCAAAATCATTAGAATTGCTAAAACGGCCAAATGCACTTCTCCTCGTACATCCGCTTATCGAGCTTTAAACCTTTCGAATGTTGACGATACCGAGCAAATAATCCGCAAAAAAAACAAATCTGAGCCATTCGCTTCATGTTTTTAGATCATTATCTTCACATTTCTTACTATTTTTATGCACATTAAGGCAGTGACGTGTAAAAACACGTCTGTCGGTATAATTTCTTTAAAATTTGTAGAAAAATACGACAATAGAAGCAGAATTTTATAATACTTTTTTCTGCAAAGAAATTAAAAACTGCACATTTTTGAAACCTTTTGTGTGTTCGTGTTAGAAATTGCAATTCTATGTACATTTTTATATGATTTTAAAGAAGTTTTTAAAGAAGACGAAGAATAAGTTGAAAAATCATGTAAAAGCAACTTTTAAAACACATAAATATAGAAATGCGTTTTAATATGTAACAAATGAGTAATCCAGGTGGAAATTATTACATTGATAATCTTTTTTTATCCGTCAGTTTAATAATATCAATATAATATTATTTTTCCAAAAACATTATATAATTCTTATTTCTTCATATAAAATAATTCATAAGGACGAAAATTCTTTTAAAAATCCGAATTTTTAGAGTCACGATATGAATTCGTTCTTATTTTTATTTTTTCTTCCCTTTTGTGCAGCTCTTTTCTCACTTCTTTATATTGCTGCTCGAACGATTTTCGCTTAAATGAGATTTTTCATGGAGCTCATCCGCGCGTGCGACGACAGTCACTCAAAGCTCTTGCCCCTCAGTGTATAAACACAATGCGTTTATCTTTTATCCGGAGCTCACGGATGAGACGATGAAAAATTATCAAGTGCTCACGATTATATTTTTCCGGGCACGCAAATGTATTTATTGCGGTAAATTTTGCAGTAACGTTGATGAAGCAATATCTTTTTCCGAGAGAAAACGAAAAAGTGTACCAGACATTTTTTATCTTTATGGGAATACCGGTAGTGTATACAATATGAGAAAAGCTCAACGATGAGCCGGATATAAAGTGTGCAGAGCGGACGATAAATCTCGTAGACGAGGAAACTATATTCTCGTTCATGCTCCGGTCCTTCCTAATATTGAAAAAAAGAGAGAGAGAGAGAGAACAAAGCGGAGATGAAAGATCGAATTCTCCAGACACAAGGATCGTGATCGATCGCCGAGTATGTGGATCACGAAGATGCGAGGGACAGAGCCATCGATAACTCCCTAAAAATGAAGCGAATCTCGATTCCACTATTCGTCTTCGTTTTCGGTTTTTTCGTATACATGATTTTCTCCATTTTTCAAATTTATTCCAATCTTGTTTCTTTCCATAAAAATACGACTTTTTCATATGCAGTGCGTACTTCGTCAATAACGTGGGTGTTAAATCACAATAGACAATCCTCCACGTTTGATTAAAGATTCGTACCATCCCGTTCAAAAGTTTTATTTTTCACAAAATTTTTACTACGATTACACATATAAATATATATAAAATAAAACTAGGTATAAAAATATTTATGGCAATAGAAAACTCGTCTATATTTATCAATAAAATATTTTTATTTACGTAAATACTATTGAATTTGTATGTAAATAATGTAAATAAGAAATACTCACATTATGCACAATTTTTTTTTAAAGAATGAGCTTCCAATAAACTTTTGTTTTTAATTTTATATGACATTCGAAATATATTTTTACCCATGTATGATTAAAAGAAAATTTGCATCATATTTTTATTAAAAAATATACGTATCACGTAATTTAATTTTCCATATGACTGTACATATAGGTGAAATTTGTCAAAAATTATTTATCAGCGACGAGCTTTCTAGTTTCGTAAAATTTTCATACGCCGTTTTGAAGTTGTTAATTAATATGTAACATTAAAAAAAAATTGTACACTTTTAAATTTTGTTTTTCTATTAATTCGTAAAATCAAACAAAAAGATGAAAATACTGGCGATGGCCATACAAAATTACAGAGTTTACCCTATCCTACAATCATAACAAAATAAACATTCCAAATAAAATAAGAGATAAAAATAATAAAGTACATTCGTTTTCTGCAAAAAAACTGTTCTCTAAGTTTGATTTTTTCCGAAAATAAAATAAAAATCGAACAACGACGGCGCATTAGCTTCGCAATAACGTATTCAATTCAATTTTTTTCTTTTTTCGCACTGGGAATCCGACAATGTCGAAACAAATTGTAAACTGACATTTTTTACCTGTTATTTGTCTTCGGATTTTTCGCGCTCCCTTGAGTTTGTTACCTCACCGTGTTCTGTTAACTTTTTTTGTGAATGCGCGCCCTTCACCTCTTTCGCCTATTTGTCATTCTCGCTGTCTCGTAAATTCAATGGTCCTTTGACGGAAAGCCGACTGAGCGATGTTCAGTGGAAAATAGTTCGTCGTGCGAAGCAGGAAGTGGCACTCTGGAAGGAGAACTCGCGAATATAATAAATTATTTCGGAGTATTTTACGAATGACTCTTGTCAGAGGCTTCGACGCGAGACGGAATAGCGGTTTTGCGAGAGAACGGGGGTGGGAGAGAGGCCGGATTCGAGGTCTGTTCGGAAAACGATGGATGCGCCGAGAAGCGAAGCAGCATTAATTATCGAGCACTTTTCCCACGTCTCCTCCCTCAAAACTTCATTTCGCCCAAGGCGATCGAACGAGCTCCCCTCGCTTCTCCCCGACATACTTTTTTAAACTCTCCGCTGTCGAGCTTTCGAAAATTATGCACGCAGTGCACGCTTATCCTTGCGAGAAAGAGTGAAAAATGTACGCAAAGCGATTCGAATAAATTACCGCTGTTCGGCGGTAGTAAGTATAGTTTATTCTTGTATTTGAATTTCAACGAGAGGGTCAGTCCGAAAAGGTCCGAAGCATATATCTTCTCGAAGAATCCTCCAAATTTTACATTTCCATTAGCCAAAAGACTCGATCTTGATTTATCGATTTCTTTATTTCTAATAAAAAATATATCCAAGGTAAACGTCTCTACACATATCTGAACATTTGAGAGCATTTAAAACTTAACCTTTATTCTTTTTTCCTCTTTTAAGAAAAGAAGAATATTCTAAACTTCATTCTATAATTATTATTTGATATTTTACGGATAAAATCCTTATGTTATCAATTTCTAATAAAAAATACATTCAAGGTAAACGTTTCTACATACATATGTATCTGAACATTTAAGAGCATTTAGAACTTATAACCTTTATTTTTTTCCTTTTTTAAGAAAAAAAGAATATTCCAAACTTCATTTCAATTATTATTTGATATTTTACAAATCGAATCCTCGTGTTATCGAGATATTTTATCGATATATTTTATATATAGTTTGCAAAAATTTTCAAGGAAATCCTACAAAAAAGTCTAAGAAAATATACACATATTTTTCAAAATTGCAAGTGATTGGGGTTAGTATTGATCATAATATTTAACGTGTATTATTCTTATGGGAAATGTGAAATAAATTACAAATTCTATTATATAAAATCAATACCTCAACTTCTATATATGTATGTTGAATCTTCTTAAAATTAAATATAAACATATGCATGTATATATGATATCAAAGGAAGGATTTACCCGAATTCCCAGCGAAATCGTAAGAAAACAATTTTTAGATAGGACAACCATTCAATTTTCCGGCTTTTATCGTGGTTCGATACCTTTCTCGAGGTAACTCTCTCGGATCACGCTTACGTCGTTCTCGAGGTTTATATCCGGCTGAAGCTCACGAAAGCTCCATTTTCAGCGATCGAGAGAAAGGCACATGCACGATAGTTAATTTCGCGTTTCTCCTTGTTTCATCTTCGTGCCTCCGTTTAACAGCTTTCTGACGTTCAGGGCCTAGTCGCTCTTCTTAAAATAAAATAAAATAAAAACAGTGAATCGGGAGCTCTTTACGGTTCGCCAATTTCCGCTTCGATTACGACTATCTAACTTTGGCGCAATCTCGGTTTCTTTGTAATTTCGCGATTCATGAGACATAAAAGATCGAGTGTTGATTTTCACGCCGTAACGCTATTCGTTCCAAGATTTCCGATGAGATTCTTGACACCGACGAATCTTCGAGAAGCTCCCAAAGCCAGACATATTTATAAGGTCTTTCGTTGTTTTTCAAATTTGGAAAAATATGTAATTATATGTTTGAAATACCCTTCGTGATAACGTTTTCTTTGATTAAATTCCCGTTGTACCTGCCGGTGGGCGGAAAATCGAACCGAAGCCGCAAACCGGGTCTTGGCACGAGAAACCATGAACATGACAACTGGTGTCCCTGACACACCGCAATAAGGGATTTTTCTTCATTTTTTATCCTCAATTTTCCAAAAACTGTTAAAGAACATCTCCGAAACGTCACGTAAAAATTACACGACGATAAGGAAGCTCGTTTATAAAAAAAAAATAAGTCGTTTAAAAGAAATTTAAAAAATGCCAATCGAGAAAATCTTACTACAAATAGACACGGCCTTGCCTTGAGATGTATAAATTTATCGATTTTTACTTTTTTAAAACTGGATGTCCAGCCAGTATCGTCTCTTGATTAACAATATTATATTTTTGCAGTTAAATTAATTTAAACTTTATACAACGCTTTTGTAAATCTCGCAATTTTATGTTGACTTAATAATAAACTTTTATTATTTCTAAGAACAGACTTTAATACACACAAAAATAAACATAAATAATATACACATACAGAGGTAGACATAATTGGGATGAGAGCGGATATTTATTGGAAATCACAAATCGCTTTGCACGCACATCGTAAATAAGCGATAGAATGTTAAAATCATGACGTTTTGTGCTGTGGGTTTTTCGAATTCGTATAACATAAAATGATTTACGAATTCCCTGTGATCGTGCATTATTTATGAATACTCGTGAGCTACACACGCACATGAACACATATTCGTTGGGTTTTATGCCAATATATTTGTCTCGTGAAATATTTGACACGCGAAGTGAACGGAGGGAAGAAAAAAGTCAAAAGAGGTTGAATCGAGGAAAAAGAGAGGATTGTTCAAAAAATTCTGACTTTCGATCAAACAGTCAAGTTTACTCGTAACTGGCTCATCAAAGATTAATTTCAAGCTTTTTTTCCCTTTTTAAAAGTTTCTTTAATGGGTCATGAAAAATTTTAGCCCGAATTTTAGAGGTCAAGGGTGGGTTCAAGTATTTCGTAAACTATTGACCAAAACAATACAACTGTAACTAATTCTTATTCAAGAAATTACATTTTCGGTTTTTTATTGTAATAATTTTATTCTATAAAACATAAAATATTTGAAATGTTATGAGCAAAATTATGTTAACTATTATTATTTAAAACATTTCTTTCCAACTATGATCAAACAAATACCGACTGTAATACATATTTGATATCCCTATTGGTTTAATCTTGCATTTATTATTTTTTATCATTTTCGACGATATTCTATGTTGATATAGATATTATCTCCAGTATTGGAAAAATAAACCAATTTTTATTTTAAAAATAATGCTTAATAACACAATTGATTTATCGAAAAACGATTAGTCTTGAAAATGATGAAAAAAAATGGTAATGGATTATTGTGGTAATTTGTGCTAACTCGTATAGCAAGAAACAATAGTATATATAATATACATGTGTAAAAATTGACTACTTTCATTTTTAAAAAAAAATCCACACCTCCGCCGAAAGTTAACTTTCTTTTCCAGGAAGAACGTTTGGCTTTTCTGCCTTCCAAAATGGGTTAATTGACGGAAAACAGCCAATTTCAAACGGCATAAAAGGTGAACTCTCGTTCCCCAGATAGGCTAAAAAATCGAAAGTTTCGGAAAGTTGCGGAAGAATATTTGTCATTTGGCCGAAAAATAACGATTCAAGAACGAGTGTAATTTTGTTTGTGTTACATTGAGAAAAAAGTTTGGTTGAATCAACTAAACGGGCGGTCACGGAGGGCGAAAGATATATTTAGTTAATTTAACATGATATTTATTTAATTAAATTAAATTATTGTTTCTGTGCCTTTTGTTTTAGACACGAAAATAAATGTTAGGTTGAATTTAAAAAGTATCATGTTAAGTTAACTAAATATTTCTTTCGACCTCCGTGACCGCCCGTTTCGTTGATTCAACCAAACTTTTTTCTCAGTATAAATTACACGATTTTTTTCACGTATCTTTAATTATATTCTAACAAACTAAAATTTTTTTATGAAGCAATAAAATAATTTTTTTTTCACGTATAAGCGCATAAAGGAAAGATTTTTATTTTATAAAATGTTATTATTAACCATTTATACCATATATAAACCGCATTTTTTGCTCTTTTTGAAAGTTCACGAAATATGGATTCATCCCATAGAATATTAGTTTGGGTTTAGTTAGTTTAACTTTGACCCACAGTAATCGAATGATAAAGGGGAACTGCGAACAGTCTTGCTGAGATAGAGATATAGAGATTTGCCTCTTGGCTTGTAATTAAACCTCAAAGATTGTCCTTATATACTTGCTCGATGATTGAAGTGCAATCTATATAGTCAAGGAGAGTACAAATACATATGTCTCGTTTTACAAGAGATCTCAACAACTTGAAAATTTTAACGAGTTGTGCCCCGACAGGAGAGAAATAGTTCGGAATATACATTTGCAAAGTTTCAGAAAAAAATCGTACAAGCAAAATAAATCGTTGAAATGATCCCTCTTTTTTTCTTGTCGAGAGACGAGATAAAAAATATTCAGCTACGCTCCATACATCGAATGTCATTTTTTATCCCCGAATCGTCGATCTCCCGATGACCATTTTTTACATTTTTTTTTCAGGTATCCAGTAGCGAATATTTCAGCGTAAGCTTCGAAGTTGGCGACGAGTGCGGCTCTCTCGAGAGGGAAGAATTCCTGCCGGCTACGAAGGGAACGTTTTTGGTGTAAGTGCAATAATATTCATACACACTATAAAGGTGGCTTGTCAGTGACAACGCCTAGTTAAAATCGTAACGTCAGAAATCTTTATAAAGTTACCATAATTTTTCTAAATATTATACTACATAGAAATTATGATTTTCCATTATTTTTACATGGATATTTTATACATAATACATTATAAATAAAATGTAATATCGTAATATGTCACTTGACAAAAATAATCAGCATAATCAGTGCGTAAGTGTAACCAACAATTATGCTTTTTGCTTTAACAAATTATCGATGGCAAATTCAGGATATTTATTTCAGGTTTTTTATTCTCTATCAATACAAGTTTGCGTTACCAATATATTTTATTTTACTAATACCTCAATAACTAATGTGTACAGTAAAAACGTTGTTTAATATTCTTTTGTTTATTTTACTTGAAAGTAATGTAGTTAAATTATCTCAATTTAAAAAAAAAACTATATGAAGAGTTAAAATCTTTGATGTTATTACGTTTTTATTATAGTTAAAAAATTGTAGTCAAAATTATATTTAAAATTTTTAAAGTTATTTCGATTTTATTACAGCTATATATTTTGGCATAGTTAAACATCTATTCATAACACTCTTTGTAACAGATGCAATTTTGTGACCATTCAAATTTCACGCGTCCCAGCTGAATGTTTGCTCGAATGGACGACGGTTATATTGTTTCCGAGCTCATACGCACAATCACCTTCCAATTAAATTTACGGAAAACCCTGGCAAAATCAAATCTTTCACAAACAATTGGAAAGGTTTCATTTTGCAGTATTCCAATTTTGGACGAAATATATATCGTTTTTGTCAACAGATTATAAAGTCACATTTGATGGAAATTTAATGGACTTCTGTAAGAGTAACGTTGAAAGGGGAATTTTTAAAGGGTTCTTTTACAAAAACTTATCTGGCAACTTAATCTAAAATTTGAAAATGTCGTTCATTATGTATTAAGGTATAGGAGTCGAGTGACAGTCTATTCAAAAATTTGGCTGTACGTGTTGACTAAATGTAAAATCATTGCTTGACATTTTTTAAAACAGAATTTATTCAAAATTTACACTGATATTCTTTGACATCATATTAACATGTATGCAAAATTTTAAAGAGGCTTTACCATATGGTAATCGCGATATTTATTTTTTTTAATTGCCACTTTTAACATGGGCTCTTATAAGAGATTTAAAAATGCGACGACTTTCAACAATATCTTGATTGCTGGATGATATAAAGCTTCAAAAAAGCTCTTTATAATTTGACATATATTTCAACGTAACATGAAAGAAGATTTGTACAAATTTTCAAGAAATTCTGTTCCACACGATTTTCTCTCGACTCCTATCTTTGGTGTAAATCAGAGTAATTTTTAAAATGGTAACAAGTGGCTAAATTTTTTATATGTTGTTTCAATGTTTATGAAAAATGGTTATATCAAATTTTAAAGTGATTCACTAAATGATTTCAAAATTATGACATTTTGAATGCTCGGAATTTGAACAATGCTTCTTATGGAAAATTTGTACATTTGCCTTGAATATAAACAAAAAATGCTGAGGGCACTGTCAAATTAATGTCATATGTGTGATTCCCGATTATGATAATAAATTACAAATTTGAAAACGTTTCATTAAATTGCTTCATTTTTTTATTGTTTAAATAATACTAATTATCAAAAGTATTTAAAAAAGTGTGCTCAAAGTGTTCCTTGATATAAAATCTATCCAAAATATGAACTATAATTTTCATCAGTCATGAAAATCTAACTTTTTGCGGGGACTTATATATCTCTCGAATTTCTCCTTAAATAACTTCTTGAAATTTCATTCATATTTGCAATTTTCAATTCATACACGAGCCTTCTTGAATCTTTCGCTTTAGCTGCATCATTCGTCCACTTTGAAAAAAAAGCAACACGCATTATTGTACGCTCGTCGCCGTGCTATTTTCCATTTCCTTTCTCCTCGCGCGATACAGCGAAACGCACTTTGTCTACGCGAACAAAAGAAAGAGGAATGCTCCAAGCGAGGATAAGAGTCCTCTCGAAGACAGAGAAAAAAGAATGAACAACCCGTCCGTACGAAAACTCGTGGGTGAAGATCTATGGCAGCGGACTTTTCCGAGCGTAAAATTATATCCCTCGCCCTTTTTCCATTCTTTCGCCGAAACTACATACGTACGATCGTTTTAGCGATTTATGTTTTTTGCCGATTTCAAGTATTCTATTTCGCTAGAGAGAAGAGAGAATAAGAAAAAAAAAAGACAAATGAAAAAGCCAATTTACTCGCTTTTTAGAAACGATATACTCCAAGCTATTGAAGAGTTTGCGAATGGAACACATTCTTTGTCAATTGAATTAAGGGATTGCTGTGTATTGGATTATGAAGTTGAAATGCACGTATGAATGGAATAATGCGAGATAGTCCCATCGAAAAAATTTCCATAAAAGAGGTTGGAAAATAACCGAGACGAAAAATGCTTTTGCTATATAAATAATCGATTGTCGTGTAAAGCATATGTATATAGCACTTGAGACAGGAGATTGAGCGAAAAATGCTGAGATCCTTCGTGGAAATCAGTGCACAGAATAAGAATTTTCTCGTTTTTTTATATCCTTTCTTATCGAATCCTTCTCATAATTTTTTTTTGATTTCCAATATAGCCTCTCATTTTCGTGATATCATATTGACTTATTCAATTTTTTATTAAATGAAGGAATATAATATAAAAAAATTTATATGCTTTTTTTATTCAGCTTTTTTTCATAGTGCAAAACTTATTGCATTTTCTGATAATCGAAAATATGTTTTTTTATTATTATTAAAAGACAACAATCAGTCACTATTTTTACGAAAAGTGCTTAGTAAAAAATTAATGAAAAATAAAGTAAACAAAGTATTTTGATTTCTTTATCGTATTTTTAAAAATATTCTTTTCAAAATTTAAATTTTAACATAAATCTTTTCATTCTGTAAAATATTTTATTGCGTGGTGGACAAAAAATTTTTTTTGTAAGAATCTTCATTGTCGATGAAATATAAGAAAACATTGATACAATAAAACTTGAATATAGTACACTCCAGTTAAAAATAAATTATGCGAAAAATAAAAGAGTTGATAACGTAATATTTCTTAAGTTTGGAATCATAATAAGAGGAAAAGATGAAATAAAACGTTAATTATGAAAGTATACGAACAATGCTGATGCATAATACCAGTTTCTCAAATCCATTTTTGTCTCATTTATTTACTACAGAAAAAGTCTCGATGGTTAATAGTGTCCGACAAGTTGAACTCTTCATTCTACCTTACTTCATTGTTTTTTTCTATAAGAATAGGTACATTATTATTGCTTTTGAATGATTAATTTTGCTATTTAAGATATGACATCAATTCAAGTATTCTGTTTTTATTTCGATGAATGCGAACCTTTTATTATTTCGTTCCAAAAATCAATCTACAAAATCAACTTTTTCAACTGCCTGATGATTATCACAATAAGTATTTTGATATTGCAATTATTCGTGAAAATTATTTATAACTGACTATACTTTATAAACGTCGAATGAGAATTTAACTAGCTTTGTTTTTGACAAAAATGTTGGGTGTCAATTTTTTTGCATAGTTGTTTTTTATAACCATCGTAAAGAGCGTTTGTTTGGACGTCATTTTAGAATTTGCTTTTATGCGATTATCTTGTAAACTGTTGGTCATATAAAAAAGTCATTACCACATTTTTTGCATACAAAATTAAATTCTCTATCTTTTTATCTGAAATTTTTTCCGTAAAATAATGAACATTTTTCAGCCAGTTTTACTGTACTAGTATATAAATGAGACCTTTAAGGGGGTGTTGAGTTCGTAAAGCAAAAAATCAAAAGTTTGACAATATTTTTCTCTCATATGAAGTCGTTTGAAATAAAAAATTTATCAATAAAAGTTGCTGCAAATCAATTAAAGAAAAATTTCTCTGAAATTCAAGGTCATCCAATAACAGATTTACTCTTTATGTGATCGCACAAAAAAATGATGACATTTTTTTTTTAATTAAATTAAACTTCTTTAACGCCATACAAAGATCAGTGCAAAATATCCTTTAAGTTAAGAAATTCATTACTGAGATATTTATTATACGAAATTGCAACTTTAAACACGTGCTCTTATGGGAAGGTACAAAAATAGCCATTTTTAACAATCAATATCTCAATGAGGAGTTTTCTATATAATCGTCGTGTAATTTTTACACAAACTTTCAGCTATGTAATTAACAAAGTTTAAAAAAAATTTAGTTTAGATTTAAGAAAAAAAACTAAGCAAAGCTTCGATGTTGTATAAAAATGTGTGCAAAATTGTAGAAAGCTTCACCATGTAAAAGTTAAGATATTTATTGTTGAAGATCGCAATATTTAACACGCGCTCTTATGAAAGGATGCAAAAAAAGTGATTTTTATCAATAAATATCTCGACTTCTGCATGATAAAACCTAAAAATTAACACACGCATGTGCATACGACAAAATTTTAACAGAATGTAAACTAAACGATACAATGATGCAATTATTAGAAAGTGTATTATTAATTAATAAGGTAGTACCTTAATATTATGTAAAATTTTCCATAATTTTCAATTTTGAATACAACATCCTTAAAATTCGACGAGACGAGAGTTTGTAAAATTCGGGTGAACATAGTATCAGAAAAATATGAGCTCAATCGTAGGGACGAGGACGTCACATACGTGATCGATGTTCATATTCTTCCGATAAATGAAATATAAAAAGAATCTATGTACGGACGAATAGTTTGCACGGTGTATGGTCGTCGTTCCATTCTTGCGTGAACGTTATCGGTACGATTAAACGTTTTGCCGTTACCGTCCTCACGATCATGCGCCAGTTACTTCGCACTTTATCTCGTCCTTTCATTACGGTCCTCCACTTTCGAGTTCATAAAACTCCAAATATGCATTCCGCTCTAGACCTTGCGATAAAATGATAAATCACCGAGTTCAAAACATTTATCTATACGCAGAGATATATGTAATAAATTCGATGGCTAATGGCCAAATATTTACTTCGCGAATTTGTTATCAATCCGCAGAGAAACATATATTTTTGCTCCATTTTTTCCCCTGCCAATTGTGATTCACAATTATATTATTATTTTAGTATTTTTAATAAAATGTCACGAGAGTGCCGATTTATTTTTATCAAGTTTCCTTGGCGTGGCAGCGAAAATAATTTTTAGCAGTGATTTATCGAAATTCGAGCAACGACATAACTGACGTGGCAACGTGTTCACCGTTACCGGAATAAAAGCGACATGTACGTGTGATATACTATTTTGCACTCAGTTGCAAGTGCGATAAGCCTTTAAAGCGAGAGAATGCGAGAAATGCGCAAGAGCAAAGTAATCAATCACGCTACATGCACACGCCGCGCGTATACGTACCATTCAAATTCCGTTTAATAACGCTCTATCGGATTGCTAAATCGTGTGATCGAGCAACCATACGAAAAAACGTACGGTTTTGCGCTTTTTTTCGGGCCCATCCTAGCGAACGACGATTTTTAAAAAGTCCACTCCATTTCTTTTTTCTTTTTTTTAACGAATTTGTATTTCTCACTTTTTCTTGCATTCACTGCTGTTCATTGGACCGAGAACGGAAAGAAAAAATTGTTCGGTGTTTTCTGACGAACTCTTTTTACGTGGTTTCTCATATTTTTATCATTTTAATTATCAGGAAGCGAGAAAAGATAGCTGTATATGCGTTTTTATATTGTGGAAAAAAAAGGATATTTTTCGAGCGAACGCTGCGAAAAAATTGAAAGCATCCAGGAAACTATGTGTTAAGGACGAGAAAAAAAATTCGTTATCATGGCTGCAAGTAAAGGGATAACATAATAAAGCTGATAAAAAGGAGATAAAAGGGAACTTCACTGCAGGATGGAATTTATAAAACTTTTAACGCTGCCTGATATCACTTAGCAAAAAAAAGCGCAAGATTAAAAAATAGAACAAAATGAATTTAAAAATATAAAAAATTTAAAATATAGTGAACGAAGCGAATTTTTTTATTCACACTATTTTTATTTCCCATTTCGTCACTCTCGAAGCCCAATATGCAATGAAAAGTCTTCTGGCATTTTTTTAAATCCCAAGCATAAAATGTAAAAAGTTTCGCAATCTTATTGAAGGACTGGAAATCTTATTAATAGGCTCTTATTAAATTCACTTCTATGTGTATGTATAAATGAGTATCCTAACTCGATTTTTACCCACTTCTAATTGTCACATACATTTCAAACTTTGTAACTTCTATATTTTCATTTTTGATATAAATTGAATATTTTACCATAGTATAAAACATGTATAACTTGAAAAATATATCAGTAAAAAAATGCTTTTATTGTGAAATGACTTAAAAGTTAATAATAATTTTTACAGATATTTTTTCATTCAATTTTACTTTCCAAATAGATATAACGAAGAAATACGATTTGGAAAAATCAGTAGTCAAAAGTCAAAAGTCGGTAAAGTCAGTAAAGAAAAGTCAAAGATCAGTATTATACTGAGAAAAATTAGAACAGTAGTTTGTACCATAAGTGACATAATTAGTTATATTATTTTATAACTAATTATGTATAATTATAGAATAAAATACAATAAATACATGTGTTTCGAATTTTTGAAAAAATTGATAATTTAGTAGATAAGAGAGACAAAAATAGCAGGAACTGGAATTTCACAGCATTATTCGTATACCCGTTTCCATTTTTTAAATACTATATGTCTCTTTATTAAGCTTTCAAAATTGAGAAATGTCATATCTTTAATCCTCTTTTTTCGGACATAATTTTTAAATTATGGATGGATGATCAATAAAATTTAAAGCATTGAATAACATTTGAAGTGGTATAAAAAAAATTTTCAACGTTTTTCATAGTCATTAGCATTTTGAAATGTTAGTACGCTTTAATCGGGTACTCGGGCTCTTTTCGTTACAGTATGTAACTTTATCATTTTATCCCAGCTCTCTGATTCTCGGGTATACAAAATTGTACCCTCGAAAAGCTACGCTTATCTGGACACGTTAAGCATTTTGGCTCGAGTGAATTTTCAGTGTAACAGGCTGACAAGGGGACACAATAAAAAGATAAGAGGGATTAAATCTAGAAGTCAACGAAATCAAGAACTCTGATTATAAAAATAAACGACTCTAATTCTGGAAAAAAATAAAAATTAAATTTAACATTTATTTTTTACTCCCAATTATTACACAAATTTTGAAATGAGTCAAAATTTCCGAAAATTTATATTAGTTTTATATGAAATTCAATTTTTCCTCGCAGAGATTACTTTACAAATATTTCAAGTTCTCTCACGTTCTTATGCAACGAGTAAATCGATAATGGTTATCTTTCATGTAATTTGGTGAAACCGAGTCTTTCTCAATCACTATTGATTGATTAAATCTTTTTACTTCATCCTTTGCTGATTGAAAATCTCTGAAAGCAGATTATGGAGCAAATTAGGATTGAAGAGGAAGAAGAAAAAAAGAAAATGATGGGAATGGGTTTATTATATAGAAGACACTTCGACATTTTTTTTTCTCTTTAAATCAGTTATTTTTTCAGAGAGGGTATACTCTACGTCATAATTTCAAAGTACCTTACATCTGGAACAATTACCAATTATTGATACTTAAATCTTACATAACATTGATATCTGCCAAACGAAAAAAATGTAGTTTAAACAAGGCACATTTGTTAATCATTCAAAACGTTATAAATAAATGAAGTTAGAAAAGAAAACTTTAGAAACCCAGAGGTAAAGTTTATAGAGTTTTTCTTGCCAGATCAAGTGGGTGTCTGACGAAGAGTCCTGAGAAGAAGTTTAGCTTTTATATCTCACGATTTTTCAACGATGACAGAATACCACGAGGTTTCTTCCCAGAAAAATTACTTACAATAAAAGAATTATTACACATCGATTGTTCTATAGAAACTTTTCATTTAGAAAAAACGGTTGAATAAATCGATCAATTGTTACAATAATTCCATTACACGTTATTGTTCAAATTTAAATTCATTTATCTTTCTTGTTTATGATATAAGTTTTTTATATTAAAATCTTTGTCTTTGAATATAATGATTGTCAAATAAGTTTATTTTCAGGCGATCAGAGTAGAAATGGATTTCTTATCGAATTCTTACACTTATTTGAATTTTTTTTACAGTGAAGCACTTGGAAGTGCCTGCGAGCGACGTGGTGTCGATCTTGGTCGTGTGGACGTTCTTCTCGATGCTTTTTCAAATCCCTTGCCAATTCTTACAACCGAAACATCTTGCCTTGGTGGAAAACATCTTCGAGTTACCGGTAACAATTTCGCTAATTTAGTCGAAACTTATTTTTCATTATACTATATTTATATGCTTTGCATTTTTGTTAACATATTCATATCGATGCAGACTAGTTAAAGACCATAAACAATTTACTAACATTTATTTAAAAAATAAGACTCTAAAAAAATGTATGTATTCTAAATAAAATTGTTAATTATTATTACAAAAAAATTGCAATATAAAAGAAATTATCGATGGTCCAATATTCGTCAAATATTTGAGCAAATGATATCCAGGTATGGCAAAGATTTTCTCAAAATATACATCGATATCACCACTTTTTTTAACAATGAGATTCTCTTAGTCTTTAACTTTGTTTCAATTCAATTTTTTTGTCAAATTCTTATGGTCCAACATAAATGAATTCAATTTTTGAGTAAGTAGATGTGAACATTTTCGTGTCATCGTAATATTTTTATCACGAGTTAAAACTTTAGAGAGACGTTGTCAATTATAGGATTATTCTACAACGATTGGGCGACAATCTATTTAAAAGCTTGACTGTGTAAACTACAGTGCACGCCACTTGAAGTGGGACAGTTTCCGTAGCACTCCCTATTTAAACTGTCCCACTTCAAGTGGCGTGCACTGTATATTTTCACTTTTATTATAATAAATGCAAATATATTTTAACATATTTTAACATTAACAACAATAACAGTGAAAACTATTATATTTATTACACTGTCAATTGTTTACATTTATTATAATATAAATTTAAAAATATAAAAATTAATGAAGGAAATGTATTTACTTAGAATCGTACTATTTATGCACTTGAATGTATATTATTTTTATGAAAATTATTTAGTTATCCACAATAAAATAACAAAAATGTAAGGTTGTCTCTGACAATTATTACATACTTGTGTTGTACAGCAGTTGCACATTTTTTATTACAAATTTTATCAACAATTTTTACAAATTTTTAAAACACAAATTTCGTCAATGCACTGTACGATTAAATTTGCAGTAATGAAAAATTTTAAGAAATTAGGATTTCGTAAAGAGTGAAAACATTGTAGTTAAATTAATTTTATTATAAAACTTTTTATTTCGAATATGTACCAATTTTTTTTTCAATTTTGAACACTCGCACCTGGACTCATAAACGCATTCTTTGGTACAATAAATTGTATGTATCTCTGTTATTTCCTCTCTCTCTCTGTCTCTCTCGAAAATGACCATTAGTCTTTGAACCTCAGGATATTATGATCCTATACCACGATGATGCAAAGTAACTTTTTCGTGACGAAAATCCTTTATCTGAAAGTTCTCCTCGTGATATGCGTTCGAAACTAATTCTCTGGAATATCTCAAAGTGAAAAATCTTTTTTGTTACAAAAAGACTTGGCAAAGCGTAATTCTCATTTTTTGAATGAAAGTTTTTTAGCCTCGGAGACCTTCGTGTTTGGAAAATGAGAAAAAGTTTTATTAAAATATTGGATAGGCGATGAGTCACAAAATATATCAAAGTCTCATTTATGAAACTTTTGTCAAAAGTAGGTCGAAAAAGAGAAATTTCCATAATCGTAATTTATCAAAACTAATTTTTGCGAAAATGTAAAAAACATTATAGCTAACGCTTTTCTCTAATATGTTTTCGTTTCACTGCAGAAACTTTTTGTTCTACAAAAAGTGAGGCGTTTTGAGAAACATTGTAAAAGGATGGCTGAGAAAATTGATTAAAGTCTCGTTTATGCATATAGAAAGGTGGAAAAAGATGAATTTCCATATTCGTAGTTAAAACTATTGCAGCTGTTGCCAGTCTCATTTCGCTGCTTCTATATAACATTAGCTGATTTCGAGGAAAATGAGGCTTTAGGGTGTTTGGGTATAAAATTCAGGGACATATTAATTTCCATCGTGTCACCGGTAGTGCCAGCATTGAGCGCGACCTATTAATAAAAGCTTCTGCACTGCAAGCGAGATTTTCAAACGACAGAGAAAGCGAGAGATTACCGGATTACTGGATTACCCACGTGGTTGGATATATATGCGTGAATAACGTGTCTACATTTGACACTGCTTGCCACTAAAATGAACAAATTTTAGTTCATACCTTTTTGCAAGTAGTCTAAACTTCATTTTATAAGTGAAGTATCTTTACACTACCATCAACATTCAGATTTCAATGGAATACATAGATTTTTATTAGAACAATAAAATGTTTTTAAAATTAGATGTTTGGAGAATAGTTCCTTCAACATCTGTCATATTAATCAACACTTACGAGATTTTATGGTTTTTAAAATACACTGGATAATTGCAAAATATAATGAGAAGTTGCACGTCAATCCATCGAAGCTTTTCAATAATCAATGAATTGTCTAGACGTTGTCCAATAAAAAAAAACAATTTAATAAATGATGAGGTGTTATAAGCGTTATGTGCGATAAAAGTCTCAAAAAAATATAATATTGCAGAGTTGATGAAAGTATACAATAAGAAAAAATGTATTCAACGACCATTTGAATGAGACAATTAATGTAAAAATAAGCAATTTTGCCACAAGGCCTTGTGACGAAATGCTGAACATATTTTTGTGATCGAATTTAAAACATAATTGATGATTAAACAGCTGAAAAATATTTTATTTGATAATAAAAAATTCATATAGAGTCGTAAAAAACGTAAGTGATCGACGTACATAATTGTAAAAATATTTTAAAGTGGCGAAAACCATTAAAATTATCTTTTCGTTAATTTTTCAATTTAATTTTTTAAATATTGTATAAATAAGTTGCTACTCACGAATTTGACACATTAATACGTATAACGTAATCGGAAGCGTAAATTTTTAATCAAATCACTCATTGAACTTCAAAGAATTGACGGAACTACTTGAAAATATTTACGAATCAATCAATTGGAATATTAAGTAAGCATTAATGAGAAATTTTTTCTTACAGTTATATAGTCAATTGACTGCAACCAGACTTTCTTAAAATCTAAAATATATTGTTTTTTAAGATTAACAAAACAATGAAATTGTATAATCTTCATTACGATTTTTTTTTTTGGAAAAAGACTCTCAAAGTGCAATATAAATTTGATTCCTTATACTTTCTCACGAGCATTCTATGGTAAGACGTCTATAACTTTTTTAGAGAAGATCGCGAAAAATTCGAGTACGATCTATCGGATAACTTTTTAAAACTTTCTTTCGGCAGTAAAAACGAAGTGAAATAGTGCTTCGCCCGTGAGGATTAACCGTTCACGAGGAATCTTCAGTTACCCTTCTCAGACACTTTTCCGAACGAAAAACTTTCCGAACAGAAGTAACGAGTTAACGTGCAGTCGTAACTTCTACGATACCCTTTTTTCCCCACATTCTCAAAAATTTTGTTAACGTTGAAAACGAAAAACTAGAAAAGCGAATTGTAAGAATACATTAGTAAAAAAATATTTTTCGAATAGTTGTAGATTCTATTTAAAATTAACAATTCATTTTAATATTAACAATTATAACTTTGAAATATTTATAGTAAAAATATTATTCAACAATCGTTATACGTTTTCTTATTTTTCTTCTAGCCAAAGACGAAAAACTTTCGTCACGTTCAGCGAGCCAGAGGAGCAATCAGAATGTTTCCCTTCGCAAGACGAGTGGAGTGAGTATTTCTACTTTTGATCAAAAAAAAACTATTAATACATATTCATAAGTGAATTTTAAAGGGTTTCGGTACTACTAATTTGATCACAAGATCTACAGAAATATCCAATGTTTTTCTACAATGTACAACTGTCGCCCTCTACATTTTTTTCCATAAAGTGACTTCAAATCAATATAATTTTTGATAAAAAGCTTTTTAGTTCAATTTTTCTATGTCATAATAATATGATAATTATTATTTTGCTTGATTTTTATGCATAAACTTGGGATTTTGTCTCCTAACTGATGAATCAGATGGAGAAACTGCTTCAAATTTGATGGCAGTAATTGTTGAGATCTTATTGAGGTCTGACATAAATTTTATGCAGATGATAATATTTAAACAAAATTGTCAGCCAAAATAATCATTTCTCCTCTTTACTCCCATGTATAAGCTTAATTTTTTAAAATTATTTTTTAAAATACAATCAACGTAGTTGATCGACTTGAAATTTGAACCATCTACGTTTTTTTTTGTGATTCATTTTTTAGAAATTTTGAGTTGATAACATTTTCAAAAGTACTAGTGAAACCTCTTAAAGTAGTTCTATCAAAAAATTATTTTCTTAGGATTTTGTTACAAGTTATCAAAAACTTTCTCTGATACAATGTGCAATGTGTATATTAAATTTAAAGAGGTTTCACTACGTAGAACTTGAGATATTTATTATAAAAAATAACTATTTTCTGTACTCTCCCATACAAGGGGAGGGCACGCGTTAAATATAGCGATCTTCAACTCTAAATATCTTCAATTTTATATGGTAAACCTTTTTAAAATTTTGCACAACTCTTTATTATACTTCAAAGAAGTTTCCTTTAGTTTAAAAAAAACCTAAGATAACGATTTTTTAAATTTTCATACATACGTAACAAGTACAGGTCACATTGGATGACTTTGAATTTTGAGTATGTTGTTCTTGAAACAATTTGCAACAACTTTTCTTAATAAATCTAAGCTCAAAAACCACATGGTATTGAGATAAATTGAGATAAAAACTTTTGATTTGACTGTACCTATATAGAACTTTTTTGTTACATTAAAAAAATATTGCGTTTTTTTTGTTACAATTAAAATTCATCGTTAAGGTAGGAGTCGCGTAAAATCGTTTGAGACAGAATTTCTTAAAAATTTACACAAATCATCTTTGAGGTCATGTTGAAATGTATGCCAAATTTTATGAAGATTCACCATCTAGTAATCGAGATATTAATTGTTGAAAGTCGTCATATTTTTAAATCTCTCATAAGAGCCTATGTTAAAAGTGACAATTTTTTGAAATAAATATCTCGATAACCACATGGTGAAGCCTATTTAAATTTTGCACACATGTTAA
>JAPYYW010002221.1:0-21917 GCA_030522545.1 Cremastinae sp. A BG-2022a | reverse complement strand
ATATGACGACTTTCAACAATTAATATCTCGATTACCAGATGGTGAAGCTTCATAAAATTTGTCATACATTTCGACATGACCTCAAAGATGATTTGTGCACATTTTTAAGAAATTCTGTCTCAAACGATTTTACGCGACTCCTACCTTAATTGCCGATCTACATAAATTGTAAGGATTTTTATAGGAAAAACCTCTTGGCTTTCGTTTCCTCGTGTCCTTTTTATTTTCTGAGATGCTCGTGTCCCTGGTCGCAGTTGTGCATCTCGAGTTCGAGATTTTGACACCGGTGCGTTTCTTTCTTTTTCTCTTCGTGGCCGTGGAGATCGCGTCCTCGATCGTTTTCGAGACTATTTTGCTGCTGATTCTCCGCTGCTTCTCGCTCCGTCCCTTCATCACTTTAATCGGTGAGCGATAACTGGTGAGACTCTCCGAAGAGTTCAACCGGATATCCGGCTCCTTAATATTCTCCCTTCGCGAAGATTCGATCGCGTTCCCGTAGCGGCCAACACTACCGATCATCACCGATTCAGCGATCCGGGACTCTTCCTCCAGCTCCGACTGGAGTCCCTTTGAATATTCCGCCAAATTCAGCTGATAACGTCCCGGACTCTTGCTATCAATTTTATCCCGGTCGCGCCCGCTCTGCCAATAAAAATTTTTTTTTTTCAGAAACAAACATCATATTCATCACGCGAGCGATTTTTCTTTTTTCGTTCAATTCACATCGTTCGAAGCGTAATTTTCCGAATCTTTGTACAAGGACGAATCCTCCCCCCTGCTGCGAGCAGGGAAATAATTCTGTCCGTCCGAGTCGATGCTGTTCTCGTCCTGGGCATGCTGAAAATTGTTCGACGACATTTCGAACGTCGTCGCTGTATAAACTGGACTCTCCTCTTTTGCATCTGTCTCGAGAACATTATGTTTTTTTTTAATATTGCGTGACACTTTTTGAATTATTATTTTTTCAGAATTCTTATACACGTTCTTCAACGTAGAACAGAATTTAAGAATGTATGGGACAGACAATTCCAGCAAAAAGTAAATTCTTGATGTTAAATTCGTAAAATCCAGACTCTGGCTTTTTCTGAAAAGTTGCCAATTTTTTGAGTCTCAGTTTGATCATCAATAAGCAACTTGAGCATATTTTAACAATAATTTAAAATTTTTGTGTGCTTTAATCAATTAAGCTTTAAAAAATGTAGTAAAAACGTTTTGAAATTTTGTTGATATTAAATGAACACTGCTACGAATGTAAAAAAAATGCACAATCTCATATTCAAAAATTTATATTTAATGCAAATTTACGAATTCTCCATAAGAATAAGCAATATGTTAAATCTCAACAATTTTGGAATTTGATAACTCTTGAACCATTCGGTAAAACGATTTTAAATTTGACACAATATTTTTTCATATGCTCAAGAACAAAAAATATTTAAAAAAATTATCAAATTCTCATATTTTTAAAAATATCGCTCATACATCCTTAAGTATATTTGTGTCAAAGTTTCAATTTTAAACACTCGATATCTACGATAATCAATATATTTTAAGAAACAATTAAAAAAAAACTAAAGCGATAAGAAAATGAAAACTTGTTCGCAGAATGATGAAATGGGGAGCAAAACTATTTAAAGTCTCGTTGATGGTATATAATGAATATATTTATCTTTTACCGACTTGCGACCCCTGCTGGGGATCGTCCGCATTCTCGAGATATCTCGAGTCCCCGGAAGCCAGATTATTTTCAAAGTTCTTATCGTCGACGAAATTTTGATTGGACGACGTATCGGACGAATTTCTCTCTATTATCGGTGACTCATCGTTCCGATCGTAATCGTCAAGTATCGGAGACGCGGAGCCGACCGCGCCGCTGTAGAGCCATTTCGCGTACCTAAATTGTTTTACCTTGGAATCGAATTCCGACTCGGTTTTTTCCATCTGTCTCTCGACTTCTACGAAAAGTGCACAAATTTAAAGCTCCAAAAAGAAGTTCTTTGCTCAAATTTTATATTCATCAAAAAAGTGACTACAATCGAATGATTTCAAAAAATTTTCGACGAGCTGCGCACAAGAAAATTAAAAAAAAAAATTGAATTGACTTTTGGAAATGAATTATTTCAATTTCTCGACGATTTTAAATAGTTTAATTATGATCGTTTTAATAATTAATCATAAAATTATCGTGTAACTAATTTTAAATGAAGTTAACGCGGTATTGGTGAAAGTTATTCTGAAAAGGGAATAAACCTGCAACGAATGCTTGGCTCTTGACCGGACTGAGGGAATCCCCGGGTGAATCTTGAAATTTCGTAAACTCGGGCATCGGCGATTTCGGGCCCGTGTAGTCGCCGATGTTCCAGTTCCGTTTTCTCTCGGTCTCCATGATGACGTTTATCGATAATTTACAACAGCACGTCCATGTCGGCTACTATTCAATTTCGAGCGAGAATGAATCGCGCTGCCGTTAAAAAATGTCGCGCGTCCGACGATCGAGGAGGAAAATAAGAGAGAGAGAAAATAAGAGAGAGTAATAAAAAAAAGTGCGCCGTCATAGATAGGCGATGAGGAAAAGATGAAAGATAATTTTACTTCTGCGTCACGAATAAATTAAGTACGGCAGATAAGGAGAAACCTCACGAAAGTGATAAAAATCAATTCGCAGGTTTCGGGGAACCAGAGACTAGACGACCGATCACATTCATCGTGCTTCATTTGAGTCTCGTCTGTCAAGTCGCACTTTCGTGACGGATTGAGAAATGTTCAGCTCGCTTGTGCTCCAAGTTCTACAAAAAGTGTAAAGTTGTTTTTTTTTTAACGCCGCAACGAAATTTCGTACTAAACGAAAAGTTTTATTGTTTCTCTTCGTCAAACATATTTTCAAGATCTTTGCAATAGTATTTTCGAGTTGAAAATACATTTGGATTCATAAAAATTTGTGATTTCTCGTAATTCGTGCTCACTCGTATTCGTTTCGTGTTTTTACATAATAATAAGTCCGACAGTTGCATCAGTTGGACTGGATAAATCGAATTTGAGAGGAAATTACACGTGTCACGATTATTGGAATTTAAATTTCGCGCCGATAAGAAGTTTCCCGTCTCGCCGTCGGAGACGCTGGCGACTCTTTCCCAGAACTATTCTATTCGAAGAAGGCGTAGGATCTCGGCGTACCTGCGAGTTGCAAATGGTGGACGGCCTGTCATACTTGTGTCGTTAACATCAGGTATGCAATTTTAATCAAGTAATCATCATTTTTAACATAATAAAATTATCATACGTATCGAAGAAACCTTTCCAAGATCAATCGTCGCGTTGTCTTTTGTCTTTCGAACAATTTTTTTTTTTTCAATTTTCAACCATGTATTTTTTTGTCACGTTACGTAAAAATTATTGCACAAGTTAAAAATAGTCACGCCGCTTTTTGACTTGAACCCCTTTTCGGTCTGTCGCCCCGCGAAATTTTACGTCAAGACGTCAACGATGATGCCATGGATGAGAAAATTCGAAATCTCGCCGCATCTCGTGCCTGACAGAAATTAACCTAATTTCCCCCGGAACCTTGCGCTTTTCTCTATGTGCACGCAGAAGTAAGACAATTCTATATACGTTCAAAATTAATGTCGCCGATGCGCGCATATAGATATTCGTTCGTGAGCGAATAGTTGTGTAATCTTGGCAGAAAGTATGCTTCTGTGTCGTGATTCGAGGTTGCTCAATATTTCGTCAATTCCTTGCAGACTTTGGTCTATTCGCATTAAAATTTCATCAAACCTTGACAGACAATGCTTCCCTGTCCTTGAGTCTAGTTTTTGCCTTGCATTCGCTGCAGTGACTTTTCCTCCATTCAAATTTATTCCTAGATATAGCAGAGTACGTGATCAATGCTAGACGGTTTGTCTAGTATTCCAGACAATGAGGAAAAAATAGCAAAAAAATGATCAACCATGTAAAATTATTCACAAATCCGTCTGGCAGTTGCATCATAATTAACATACTTTTATGCGTCATGTGACATTGTAATGAAAGCATTAATCCTATGAATTTGTTGTACTTATATTCAATTTACTGCTCGTTTACTTTTAACAATACAAATAAAAATTGTGTAACAAGCCTGCTAAATGTTACAAATAAATTACAAAATGTGTACTAAATTGTACATTGGAGACTTTAAGCAGATAAAAATCATAGTGAAATAATAAAAATGAAAAAAATCATTCAATTTTTTATATTCACATTTGAATGCTAAATAATTATTTTTAGTTTGTCAGGTGAATATATACTGTGCTTCCTGGCTGCACCCATGAGACTTTATTTTAATCCAAGCTTCCTTTCTCTCATAAATTAGCTATGAAAATCCACTCTGGAACATTCATAAAATTCGTCAAAAAGGATAATAAGGATAAACTCAAAAATTAATTTAATTTATTGCAATCGTACTACTGAGTTTTTCCTAATCAATTTGTCAGTCAATCGCAAATGTTGTGACTGTGTCATTATCTCTGCGATAATGCTTTTGATAAAGTGCAAGTTGAACGAAACTTATCCAGAAGTAAACATTGATGTCTGCGTATGCTCCGTCTCTCATTCTTTCTCACAATTAAAGTGAGTCATAGTTGTCTGCTTCTAATCGGGTCTTGCTAGATTTATAGGCCCTGCCTGGAGGATCTTTTTCCCGAAGCATAATTCATTCGTTAATCAGATTCTCCCCGGCAGCACCATATTTGCCTGTATGAGAACTAATAAATTTCGTTTCGAAACATTGTTATTTTTAATGTTGGCGACTTTCCGGTCCATTGCGCAAAATTGTTTCTCAGCTTTTTCTACCACGATGGTACTTCAATCGCAATTGAAAATAAACAAAGTTAGAGAGTTTATCGCAAAAATTGAGGACTTTGAGAATAAATTTTTCAGAAAATAATAAACACGTGTTTCAGGCCACTTGAGATAGCCCATGTTTGTTCTTCACTTGTAATCAAGGGGAAACAGAGACAATCGGTGATATCCAGTGAAATCGGGGACAAGACCGGAATTACCCAGTATTTTGTGCGATAAGATTAAGAAACGCGATATCTCACTAACGGACATATTTCCGATACCTATATACATTGCCAAAATCTCTGCTATAGAGGGAATAAATTAATTTATCGTTAAAATTCCATAATGGTGCAATTGAAAAAATGTCTTTGCGATAAGCGTGCTAATAAAGATAAAATCAATTTGGCTCGGTTGGTTAATTAGTCATAAATAGTCTAATCGTCATTAAAACGATTGCAAAATAATAAAATAGATTGTAGGAGCAAAGAAAAAATGGCAGGAACGTTTGAAGAATCGAGAACCGACTGTACGTTCGTTTAATTTTAAACGCGCCAATTACTTCGATCTTGCCGACAGTCGCGTACTTCATCCCGCGACTATCGGTAGCAAAATTTCGTCTCGTCATGCGACGTAGAAACGAATTATCGTTCATTGATTCTAATTTTCTAAAAATATTTCTTTCTCGATAACACTGTTGTTTATTTTCTTATTTTTTGTTACAGATAAAAATGTATAGGGCTAGAACGGTATTTAATTCCCTAACCCCGTTGGCCCCGCGGGTCTGCGGGGCTGAAAGATTCGCCTCCTGGCTGGTTCGAAGAAGTCCCTTGAGCCGGAACGGCCAACTGGCCGCAGCTGATTCCTCGAAACGTTACCAGAGTCGCGCAGCCACCGAGCCCTTCCTCAATGGCAGCTCCAGCTCCTACGTCGAAGAAATGTACAACGCGTGGCTACAAGATCCCCATAGCGTACACGTGGTGCGTGAGAAACACTCGATCATTTATTTCACTCCAAATTATCTCAGCATTCATTTTTGAAGAGTTTACTATTTTTTTTTTTCACGTTAAAATTTGAACGGCTTTCCAGTCAATCTCTGACAATTATTGATTGGAACATTTATTTTTTAATTGAACAGGTGCTGAAGACCAAATTTACTATATTTATTTTTATAATTAATTTTTTTGTGAATATTATTTTAAAAAGGACTGTATATAAACGATCAGTTTTATTTTCCGAAATGAAAAATGGTAAAAATCGATTTGTGATAATTTAATGGTATTTGTGGAGAATTTCATGAGAGATAAATTATTGTGCAAATAACTTTTTTGATAAATAATTAAATACTTTGTAGAAAACGATTTGAGATTTATTAGTAAATTATTTAATTGCTGAGGTTCATATTGCTGCGAAAAGTTAAAGTAAATATTTTTATTCGTCAAATTTTGAAATATAAAAAAATACGCGCTGTACGCGTGTTAAATTTTATTTCAGATTTAGGATAAGACTTACTATAAAATTTGAATATGATCGGTGTATTTATGATTCATTTGTCGTTGTTCAAACAGTCCTGGGATTCATTTTTCCGAAATAGCACCGCTGGAGCGGCACCGGGGCTCGCTTATCAGGCGCCGCCGTCTCTCGCGCCGAGCTACAATCAGGTGCCCCTGGGATCTCTGCTTCCCCTCGGCGGTGGATCTCAGTTGGGTCAGATGCCCATTAATGAGAAAATAATTGACGATCACCTGGCCGTTCAAGCCATTATTCGATCCTACCAGGTACGTCGAAACGAAGCGAATTAAAAATTCCTTCGTATCCTCAATTACTCAAGCTTTGATCCGTTGTTTCTGCATCCTTGAAAGGCAACAAAAAATAATAACTGTATAAGCTAGTTGTCGCGGTACAGTGAAGTTCAATAATTTTATTTAAACGAAAAGTTTTGAGAACGTTATATTTTTCAAGTTTAGAAACACAGTATAGGTAAATAATGAATCAAAAAACGACATTGCGAAATTTTTCTTGTTAAAATTTAGGTAAAAAATGTCTGTAGAAGATTAAAATATTTACAATCTTGCAGTTTTTTTGATAAAATCGTAAGTACGAGATAAAAATTATCACGAAGAGTGTAAGATTTTTTATCTCTTTACATGGGAAATGCGTTCATCCTTTGTTTCAAATATTTGAAGTTTGGAGCGATGAATCTTTTTGAAAATTGGGCAAGAAGCCAACACTGATGTTTAGCGTACGTGCCCAGACATTTTTTAAGAAATACGCGTTGGTGAGACAACTACCTTCGGTTGAACGAATTATTTTTGTTGCGCTTCAATGGTGTCCGAATAAATCTGACTGTTTCGGCCTCTTGTTTTTACCCGGATAATCGGAAGAAATAAAATACGTTGCCGATTCTCCGGAATCCACTGACGTCGGTGATACTCGTGAGCAATTACTCGATCGCAAGAATTCGTCGTCTTTGAGCATTCGTAAATTGCATGACCGATAAAACAAGCCACTCAGCACCTCCCAGTCTGAACATACGACGAAATAAAAGCGGCAAAAAAACGTAGTCCAACTTCATTGCGTCATCATCGAATGAAATGCGTCATGAATTTACGAATCGTTCGTAACCGACTCCAAGCTTGCAGCCATCATTCCACTCGGGCAACGCAGAAAATAACTCTTAGCGTTTACTCTCGAAATTTATTATTTTTCTGTATTATCTGTATACACGTTCATTAAGTTTTGGTAGCATGCGACCAAAGTATATTCTCCTCATTTTTATATTCACTGTTTACAGAAGATTATGAATGGATCGAGATAAAATGTTTTATGTTTAGGGGAATTCATGATCCGTCGTACTGCATGGGACTCATGACTATTTTTGAGATCTACTTTTGTGTTACGAATAATATTCGCATCAAACATATAACCGGGAAATAAAATTTTTCAAATTGTTATCAGCTAAAATTATATACTAAATACGTTCAATTTATTTTCTACAAGGGTTAATAAAGTTATGAGCTTGTAAAGAGAGAAGTTTAAAAAAATTTCGGGACAAAATTGTTTGATGTAAATATATATTGATATAAACAACATGTCAAGATCTAAATGTTTTAGGGCTATTATGTAAAAGGTGCATTGATTTGATCGTTTCGAGGTCACCAAATGGGACAATCCGGGGAAAAAAATGAATGATCAACCGAATAATTGACTCGTGATGCTGTTACGTAATAGCCCCTGAATTGCGCAATTTACGCTACAGCCAACCGCCACTATCTGCGTTTCTACCTCGAGCATGTCCGACAAATTTGCTGCCGAATATTTAGCATAAACAAGGGGAAAGATGAGCAAACGATGAAATTAATGTAGTTCTCTTGGTACAGTCAAATCAAAAATATTCATCTCGGTTTTTCTGACATTCAAAGTAATTTGCGAGAATAAGTTAATTATAAAAAGTTGTTACAAATTGACGAAAGAACAGCATGCTCTAAATTCGAGGTCATCCAAGGTCGGGTATATTTGCTACATGATTTAAAAAATTTTGAAACAATTTTATGTAAGATTTTTTTGAAAAACTAAACAAAGTTTCTTTGATGTTGTATAAAAATCTATGCAAAATTTCAAGAAGTTTCACCATCTAGGAGTCAAAATATTGAAGGTTAAACATCATAACATTAAAGACGTGCTCGAAAAATCATGATTTTTAACAATAAATATCTTGATTTCTGCGTGGTAAAACCTTTTAAAATTCGGACCACCACATATTCAGATTACGTTCAAGAAGATTTGTGTAAATTTTAAAGAAAATTTGTCGAAATTCATTTTTTATGAGGACTACCTTAATTTATTAAAAAATAATAATAATAATAAAAACATAACTCGTACATGGAATTCTCGAAATCATGACTAATCCGGTATTAACGCTTGTCACGTTACTCTGGTGCTGAGGAAGAAGCAGCAGATCTTGTGTCCTAATACATTACTTTACCACATTTTTATCTTTACAATTGTTCTGACAATTTGAAGTGTACAGACCTAGATTTAATCAGCGACAAAGTAGATCCATTCCGGTTAACCATTGTTAAAAAAAAGTGTTCGCATGCTGTCATTTTTTTTTCCTTTCTTTCGGTCGGACTGGAATGGTTGCTCCTTCGTTCTTCGAAGGTTTTCATTAATTAGGAAGTGTGTCGTCTGCATTAAAATGTATGAGTGGAGGCGAGAGAAAGAAGGATAAATTTATTAAACCTGTTGGGATTTTGTTGGGACGTTTTTTCATTGACATCTTAGGCTCGTGGTCACTTGGTCGCTGACCTGGACCCTCTCGGTATCATGCGAGACGACCTGATACATACACATTATGCGGCTCGCAAGGGAGCTCCGGAGCGTGTTCTTCGTCAATACATGCTTGGTAAGGCTTCCCAAAAACAAACTCCCCCATACGACTTTGAATTATCGAGGAAACTGGAGATCCACTTTCGTCAATTGATCAAATAATTCTTGATCCAGATGAGAATATTCTCACTCATTGGAATCCAAAACTTTATCCAATCAATTAAAATGAACTTTTATCTTTTTTTTTTAGTTTTCTTGATTAAAAAATGTATCACTTTTGTATTATAAAATGCAAAATGTTATTTTTATATTCGAACATACTCGATATTCCACGTTCCTCGTTAAATCGATTCATTATTTCAAATTTAACAATCGAGAATACTCGCAGGATCGAGACAATATGCTTCTCATGTATCTCAAAGTCCATGAGTTTCGGATTGTTAGTACGCAAATGTTCTTTCACACATACATTGATACTGAAAATGCATTTGGGCTGGGGAAGAAAAGATTGAGTGTGCCAATCGAACATTCAGGGGCCAGTTGATTTGAATTTACTGAATAAATGTTTTTACGACTATATCGATAACGTTGAAGTTTGCTTCGTTGGAATCCAGTGAAAAAAACAATTCAGATTATGTTTATCTCGAAATAAACAAAATATCATTCTACGTCGATCTTTGCTTCATTTATTGAACAAAAATTTGTTGCGAAAAAGAATTGTTCTAATTGCGTTTCAACGTTGCAAACTCCAGCTGGATTATTTTCGTTTGAGACCAGAAGAGTTTTTCTCTCGAGTTCGAGTAACTTTTTTTCTGAAAGGTAAGCTCATGGTATTAAATCACTGTTTGGCTTTGCACGTTTAACGTTGCCTGCCTGCTTTGTTTCACAGCGAATCGATCTCTCCGGCTTGATGCTTACTGCTTTCTCAAAATTGAAACATCTTTTTCCCTATCACAGCATCTATTGACACGAGCATCCCGTCGAATCCAAACTATTGCCAATTATGGGAGGTGTGAGCTGGTTGAACAATTGCCAAGAGCACCCTAATACTTTATGCCCTGTTCTTTTTTTTTCCTGCGAACGGAAAAGTAAATTTTCTTGTATTTAACACTCTTTTACGATCTCGTACTCTTCCACGCCGACTGGAAAGATTGTTTTTACTAGCTCTTTTTATATGTTTTTTTTTCGTGCAATTCGTAACAATAAAACAGTAATTAGTTTCTGCGACAACGTTTACGAATAAAAGTTTACGAGTTGAGCTATTTACTGAAAAATGTGTAACAAGCTCGATCGTGACTTACACGTCTGGTATGAACTTTGGGTCATTGCATTGACAGATCCGTGGTCACCATATCGCTAAATTGGATCCACTTGGCATCAACAGCGCAGATCTTGATGATAGGCATCCTCAAGAATTGCTCTATAATTATTACTCTTTCGGTAAGCTAAAAACAAACAAAATTTTAAGCAACGTAAATACTGGGTTTTTATTTAAACTGCACTAGCCGTTTTTTTATTCTGACAATTTTTACACGAATAAGACAATGGAAAAACTTGTGGCAAGAGATTGCATTTTTTTTTATTGGAAACAATTGAGCACAAAATAAAATTTCACTCATGTTTCGTAATTCAGTTGTGAAAATATTTTTTAATTTTCATGAAATCATACAAAGGTCATTTTAATAAAAAATGACGAGGTGAGCAGTCTTTTGCTCCGAGTACAATTTTTTCCACACGTAAGAAATATTTTACAGTTCCTAGACACGTCCTACTAGATTCGGATATTTTTTCGTAGAAACAACAAATATGTGACTTTTCTTCGATTTCTGCTGAATGCTGAATTCTCTTACAAAATTTATTTCAATTGCGTATTATTCACGATTCATGAACATTCCATCAAAAAGAATCGTCACTATTGTCAGCTTTTAAGGATTTATGGCCCTTACTTTCTCTCTAAAAATAAATTTGATCAATAAAATCATGAAATGAGAACTATAATTATGTTAATAATTTTTTTGGACGATAATTATTATTTGAACAATTTAAGAATGAACATTTTAGAGGAACATCTTTAAAATTGAGATCAAAATTGATCGTGTGTGTCGAATATATAAAAAAAATTGTGATCAATAGTTTACATCGTAAATAAATTTAACACGAAACACTGTGAATTCATTCTTAAGAGATATTATTCGATTTTGTTAATCTGTCAAAGAAAATATTTGCTCAATCGTTTTCTAAGTTTTCGCGAGATTTTTAAACAAATGATCAACAATTTTGAATCGTCTTCCTGGTATTTTAAAATAAGCGCGATAAATCCTTAAAAATTAGTCACGATTTTCATCTGTTGCATCAACACTTATTTCGTTCATTCGCATTAAAAAAAAAATCGAAAAGAGGAAAACCCAAGGCAACGTTCGGGATAATGAAAGTAAACGAGATTAAACGAAAATGGAATACAACTGCGAGGTAGCGATCTCGAAGAATTCGATTTTTCAGTCTGAGTTTGATGTCTACAGGGAAGAGTCCTCGCACTACTTACTCCCAGGATCTCCAATATCGAGTAGCTGCACTTATGAAACGTATGTAAACACCGTAAAAAGAATTTCAAGAAAAAAAAATGTAAAGATCATTTTCGGGTGTTAAAACGGAGTATATAGATCATTATTTTGGGCCTCGGTGATCCATTTTTTTTTCGCAATTTGCTTGGGTATAAAATGAACTTACAACTGGTGCAGGCTAGTATTTGCAGCCGGATTTAACACACTTGGGTGAAATTCCTCTCAAAATAAATATTAGCGTAACGAAAAAAAAAGAAAAAAAATTGAAAAAAGTGCACTCATTTCATCTGTCATTCAATGTCGCTTTGAGAATTTCTTTTTTCAGCTGTACTATTTATCTGTGTATTTTTTTATTACTTAAACTCGTATGTGCAGGCACTTTAAGAAAGCTTTATCCTCGTAAAAAAAAAAGATTTTAATTGTTCACGCATACGAGAATTTTTTTTGGCAGAACTTGGTCCGTCGGTTCATTTCGTTATCACCGATGTAATCTGTTTGGAACCAATATTCAAATGAAATAAATAAACAACTTTTTTTCGCATAAATGTTACGCAATCGAATTCTCGTCTCTTTCACTGTCACATCTCAATCCCTTGTATTTTTTCGAGATGACGAACATTGTGCATGAACGACGATTTGCTTGGATCTACAAGACCCGTTACACTGCCTTTCCCAAAACGTTTGATGTGGTGAGGTATTTTTCCATCATTTTTATACAGAGGGAAAAATCGCTTGGAACTTGGAAAATCGATATTTCGGCTCTTGATACATGTCCGGAATGATTTTTGCTCATTTATGAATCTTTTTTTTATTTTTTATTGTTCTTTTTTTTATGAAACGAACTTTTCGTTGTCACACATAGTCGTAGCCTTCAGAGTGTCTCTCCACCTTTGCATTTTCAGTATCAGTTTCGAGAGACAGAATTCATCTGTCAAAATTTATGTTTTACAGTTTTGGTACATGAACGAACATTTGTAAAAAAAAGTGCCTTATTTCGAACAAGGCTCCTTTTAAATGTTGTACAAAATTTGTGTGCCTGTTTAAAAATATTTTTGTTTTTTTTTCCCACGACGTTTAATTATCTTCTCATTGAAATAAAAATCACAGAGGACTCCGACATGGATCGCGTATTCAAGTTGCCATCGACGACTTTCATCGGTGGAAAGGAGAAGTCTTTGCCTCTTCGGGAAATTCTGAAGCGCCTGGAGAACGCGTACTGCGGCCACATCGGTGTCGAATTCATGTTCATCAATTCTTTGGAACAGTGCAACTGGATCCGGCAGAAGATGGAAACTCCGAACATCATGGACATTACCAATGACGAGAAGAGACTCATTTTGGCCAGACTCACTCGTGCCACAGGGTAAAGATAAAAGTCCAAAAAATGTTTCCTTAAGGTGATGTGAAACACCCAATTTCGAGTGATTTTTCAGACAAATACTACGCTCGTATTTATCAAGCAATTTAAGTGAAATTTGAATATGTTATGCACTAAACTAGTGCATGACGTTCTTGGAATTTCAAGAAACGAAAAAATTTATTTTTTTACTTTGGTTTTTTAATTTTTTTTTGAAATTCCAACAATGTCATGCACTAGTTTAGTGTACTCTGCATAACATATTCAAATTTCACTGGATTTGCTTGAAAAATACGAGCGTGAGATTTGTCCGAAAATTCACTCAAAATTGGGTGTTTCACATCACCTTAAGGCAGAATTAACGAAAGCACGAAATTGAATTTTTCTTATTGAATTTTTCTTACAATATAGAGTATTAATCTAATTTTTCGATGACTAAATTTCAAGTAGCATTATCGATAAAATAAGCGAAAATTATCCCGACAAAATACGTTCGACATAAGCCAGAGTCTTATGAGAAACCGTTAGCATCCACTCTTCGATCGAAAAAAAATATATTTAGAGTAAAATTTCAAGCAATCTAAAATATCTCACGTGTTCATTAGCTTGTAAGGTTTAAATATTTACCATAAAAATATATGAAATCGAACTTTTCATTGAATTATTTAATGATAATATCATATATGACACTTATACGTGAGTGAATCCAAGTTATAGTTTAAAAATGAAAATCACTTTTTAACTATCTGCATTACATCAATATTTTACATTTAAAAATTAGTATATTTGGTAAAAAAACCCCTATTCAATCTTAAAATTTATTTATTTACACCTCATTTAAAAATAAACCAAATAGTATTTCATTTGACTAGCAAATCTCGCTAATACCTCCTTAATAAGGAGTTTTTATTTATTTCATTTATGTAAAACATTCTTTACCATAATAAAAAATAAAAATTGTTGATTAAATTATATTACTTTTCAGTTTTGAAGCTTTCCTCGCCCGTAAATGGTCATCGGAAAAGCGATTCGGTCTCGAAGGTTGTGAGATCCTCATCCCGGCGATGAAGCAAGTTATCGATAAATCAACGGAGCTCGGTGTCGAATCGATCGTAATGGGAATGCCGCATCGTGGTCGTCTCAATGTCTTGGCCAACGTCTGCCGCAAGCCACTCAACCAAATTTTCACTCAGTTCGCTGCTCTGGAAGCTGCTGACGATGTTAGTCATTCTATTTGTCCATCGAATCGAAATCGTTTCACAAAACTCTTAAAATATAAATGTAAAAGAGCCCTAATTAAAATCTTAAATTTTCAGGGCTCTGGTGACGTAAAATACCATCTTGGAACGTACATCGAGCGTTTGAACCGAGTCACGAACAAAAATATTCGCCTGGCGGTCGTCGCAAATCCATCTCACTTGGAAGCCGTTGATCCTATTGTCCAAGGAAAAACGCGCGCCGAGCAATTCTATCGCGGGGACGGAGAAGGCAAAAAAGTAAATGAAAAAACCACGAACCACTCTGCTTTTGATGAATTTTTTTAATTTAATCTAAACGTCGTCTCGTTTGATAGGTCATGTCCATACTGTTGCACGGCGACGCTGCTTTCTGCGGGCAAGGCATCGTTTTCGAGACGATGCATCTCTCGGATTTGCCGGACTACACGACTCACGGCACTATTCACATCGTCGTTAACAACCAAATTGGCTTCACCACCGATCCCAGGCACTCGCGATCTTCTCCTTACTGCACAGGTAAATGAATTTCTCCGATCAACTTATTGTCTTGTTTCAAATTTCGACGTCAAGTTTGTAATTATAACACAGTTTTTTTCATATCTCAAAAAGCATAGGAACCATACCAACAGATACGCTATTTCGAAAATGCTGTCAAAAAGCAGAATTAACGATATTATCGCAAAAAAAATTGTACGGTAGAATACTTGAGACATTTTTCAAGGCGTATTTGTTATTTAAACAACATTTCGCATAAATATTTTAATACGTCATTAGTTTTTACGTGATACGTGAAAATGTAAACGAACAAAATTTGCTGAATTGAATTTTTCAGACGTTGCTCGAGTTGTGAACGCTCCGATATTCCACGTGAACTCGGACGATCCCGAGGCGGTGATGCACGTTTGTAAGGTCGCCGCGGAATGGCGAGCAACGTTCCACAAGGACGTTGTAATTGACATAGTTTCGTACAGGAGAAACGGTCACAACGAGATCGACGAGCCGATGTTCACGCAGCCCTTGATGTACCAAAAAATCAGGCAGACTCCGCCGGGTCTCGATCTTTACGCGAAGAAGCTCATGGACGAAGGCGTCGTCACCGATGCCGAGGTTAAGGATGTTAAGGATAAATACGAGAAAATCTGTGAGGAGGCTCACAACAACGCTCGCCAGGAGACACACATAAAATACAAGGACTGGTTGGATTCACCCTGGTCCGGCTTCTTCGAGGGAAAAGATCCTCTGAAGGTGTCGCCTACCGGCATCAAGGAGGACACGCTCATCCACATTGGAAAGAAATTCTCGTCGCCACCACCGAATGCTGCTGAATTTGTTATTCACAAAGGTTATTAAGAAATAGATGGACACGTTGAAAAATGCTCAATGAGATTTTAAACTGGAAATCTCTATTTGTTTTCAGGTATCGAGCGTATACTCAAAGCTCGAATGGAAATGATCGAGTCGCGACAGATCGATTGGGCGCTCGGCGAGGCAATGGCTTTCGGTTCTTTGCTCAAGGAAGGCATTCACGTCAGACTTTCGGGCCAGGACGTCGAGAGAGGAACGTTCTCCCACCGACACCACGTTCTTCACCACCAGAACGTTGACAAGGCCACTTACAGACCGTTGTCCTACTTGTACCCTGACCAGGCACCGTACACCGTCTGCAACAGCTCACTATCAGAATTTGGAGTACTTGGTAAATACCGAGATTATACTCGAAACGTTTTGACAATACGAGAATCAACAATATCTTATTTTCATGTATTTACATTTTTTTCTGTAAAAAGGTTTTGAATTGGGTTACTCAATGACAAATCCCAACGCCCTCGTACTCTGGGAGGCTCAGTTCGGTGACTTCAACAACACGGCCCAGTGTATAATCGATCAATTCATAAGCAGCGGCCAAGCCAAATGGGTTCGTCAATCCGGTCTAGTTATGCTTCAGCCTCACGGTCTTGAAGGAATGGTTCGTATTGAACATTTTTTTCATCATTTTTACATCCCTCGAAAAAAAAAACACTTAAGAATTTGTGTTAAAAACATTCAATTAAAAATGTATGTTTCTGGAATCAAATTGTTGAAACTTTGTCAACTTTTTATCAAAGATATTTACATTTGAAAATCCAATTTTTTGATTTGATCCTTCAATTTTCAAAAAGCAATCACAGTAGCACAGAACGACCTCCGAAAAATAATTTTCTCGTTTGTCTTGCAAATCTATAATCGAATTAAATTTTTGTTTCCAGGGTCCCGAACATTCTAGCGCTCGTCTTGAGCGATTCCTTCAAATGTGCGCCGACGATCCGGACTATTTCCCACCGGAGAGCGAGGAGTTCGCGGTGCGACAGCTCCACGACATCAACTGGATAGTAGCTAATTGCAGCACACCCGCGAATCTGTTCCACATTCTCCGCAGACAGATTGCCCTGCCTTTCCGCAAGCCCCTCATCCTTATGACCCCGAAATCGCTTCTTCGTCATCCCGAGGCACGATCCAGCTTTGACTTGATGACCGAGGACACACAATTCCTCAGAATTATTCCCGAGGAAGGAGTCGCCACCCAAAATCCAAATGGCGTCAAGAGGGTCGTTTTCTGCTCGGGCAAAGTCTATTACGATCTCAAGAAGGCGCGAGCCGAGAGAAAATTGGATGACAAAGTAGCAATTGCGAGAATGGAACAGGTGTGTTTTCATTTGATAATTTGAAATAATGAATATTTCTTTTTTTTTGTTTCAGTTACATATCTATATAATTTTTCAAATGTGTTTTCTATATCGTTGATTTACTTTCTCAGATCTCGCCATTCCCGTACGATCTTGTAAAGAAGGAAGTGGCCAAATACCCGAATGCTGATTTAATATGGACTCAGGAAGAGCACAAGAATCAAGGCGCGTGGACTTACGTGCAACCGCGTTTTGTCACAGCTCTCACTGGAACGCGTGACGTAACGTAAGTAAAAGCAGCAATCTATTTCTCACAACGGTCCTACATATTTATTTTATTTTTCTCCCTTCTCTCGTCCCTCTTGAATTTTCGCGAACCCCGTTTATTTTTAATTACGAATGCAAATGTGGTCGGCAAAGGGAATTGCACCTTGTACGATATTTCGATCACTTTACTGTCTACATGGCCCACGTTTTTACGCTTGAATGTTGTCACAAGTATTTATGTAACGTGTCAAAAGAAAACAATTTTCCAGAGTTTATGAATTGTTAAAAAAAAAGAAATTGCTTGGCAAAGAGCAGACATTCTTCAGTAACGTTTTGTTTTCTTTCTTTTTTATTTTGAGTGAAATATCTTTAGTAAAGTTGAAAACGTTGGGCCATGTTACAGTAGCGGAAGTTCATCGAGTGAGAGTAATAGCGGTTGGTTCAGCGGATTATTTTCGTCGTCGAAACCGAAGGAAACGAAAATCGTGGCCGAACCTCAATCGGCAGAAACGTCAAAACCAAAGCCGAGAGTAGTGAGGTAACGGTCGTCGGAGTAGCTACGTTTTCCGAATAAAATTCACTCATTTTTCAAGCTTCGTCGAAAGAAAATTAAAAAATATAATCATTCCCTTTAAGGTAGTTCTATCAAAAAAATCGTTTTTTTAAGATTTTGTTAAAAATTTGCAAAAACCTTCTTTCATACAATGTGCAATTGTATATTAAATTTTAAGAAGTTTCACCACATAGAACTCGAGATATTTATTGTCAAAAATCACTATTTTTTGCAGTCTCTCCTAAAAGAGCACGTGTTAAATATTGCTATCTTCAGCTCTTTATTGTACTTCAAAGAAGCTTCCTCAAGTTTTTTAAAAAATTCTAAGATTATGGTTTTTTTTTATTTTCATACATACATAGCAAGTCACCTTGGATAAACTTGAATTTTGAGTATGTTGTTCTTGAAACAATTTTCAATTACTTTTTTTAATAAACAACTTTTTTAAGCTCAAAAACCACATTGCATCGAGATAAATTGAGATAAAACCTTTTGATTTGACTGTACCGATAGAACTACCTCAAGATGATTGTCTCTTTAATATGCATGTTTTAGGAATTATGTTAGAATATACACTCAAAACGTCAGTATTAACATTCTGGTCATTTATATAAAATTACCTCTGCAAAATAGAAATATTTAGAATAAAATATCACTTATTTAACATGTATTCCCCATAACGAGGAATTAAAAATTTTTAATTTATGATATCTTGTGCTTCCAAGTCTCTTCTTTTAAACTTGACAGCACCGAGACATCTATCTTTTGCGTCGTTGCAATAGGGAAAGAAAATTTTCTAAAATTGCGTTTCCTGTTGCAGATACGTCGGACGACCCACGGCAGCCTCACCGGCGACAGGAAGCAAAATGCAACATCTCAAAGAACTGAAACAATTGCTGGACGACACTTTCAATCTGTAAACTCTCCTCTCTCATAGCACTGTGTAGAAAGCCAATTTTATTTATTCTTCTCTAAATGTAATTTACCGATCGCCCTGCCCCTCCCGTAGATAATATTAAGAGTTCGAAATCCTCATCCTCATTCAAAGCGTAACCATTTTTCTGATTTTTTTTTGTACGTCGGGCTGGTGCAACCCGGCTGCGAGTCATGAAAAATAATAATAATAATAATAATGGAGGTAACGCGAGTTACATCCTATCATGGATAGTTTATTTTCAGTTGTAGATAGTTATTTAAAAATCCTCCAACGGGGATTTTGTATTATAAATCTCGTAAAAAAAAAGAACAAATGACTAGAAACCATGTATAAAAATTACGTTTCAAGGGCGGGGCTCTTTATTTTATTATCTCGAGCGGGTGATCGATGAATAAGGTTGAGACTTGTCATTTTGAGAGTACTGCTTTTTTTTTCGAGTGCAAAAAAAAATTCCAGTCTCACTGGGTGACTTATTTATATTTACCAGATTGAATGCGAAAGTTTGTGGTGTCTTTTGTCTTACGAAGAAAAAGAAAAGAAAAAGAAAAACAAGAAATGAATGTATCACCGTAATTTTCTGTTCACGTGAACATTAAAAGTAAAAATACGAAAAAAATGTCGAAAAAATGCAACGTTTATCCATTTTAATTGCAGAAGAGTATTTTAGTGCTTTGCGAAAGTCGAGACCGACGCTCTATGCCAATGAGGCTGCTGGCTCCCGTGAGATTCACGATTTAAGGTAGGAGTCGCGTGACAAACTATTCAAAAGTTTAGCTGTACGTGTTAACTAAATGTTGAATCATAACTTGACATTTTTTGAAACAGAATTTTTTCAAATTTTCTACTGATCTTCTTTGACAGCATATCAATATATGTGCAAAATTTAAAGAAGCTTCACCATGTGGTTATCGAGATATTTATTTCAAAAAATTGCCACTTTTAACGCGGGCCCTTATGAGAGATCAAAAAATGCGATGACTTTCAACAATTAATATCTCGATTACTAGATGATGAAGCTTCATAAACTTTGGCATACACTTCGACATGACCTCAAAGAAGAGATTTGTGCAAATTTTAAAGAAATTCTGTCTCAAACGATTTTCACGCGACTCTTACCTTAACGGCGAGCCGGAGTAATCGCGCGCCAATATTCTCCCAGAAAATCGTGTCTCGATAATTTCAACGTGTAAAAGTGAATCGTACCGTATATTAGCAAACAAGTATTATTTTAAAACCTGTGCTATTACTTTATCGAACAATTTTGTTTAACGAAAAGGACAGGCGGATGGATGAGGAGGAGGAAGAGACACAATGTGATTTAAAGTTCCACTGCGATAGTCTCAGATGATACATTTCATGCCATAAGTATAAATATAGTATTTATGTACGAGATGTGCTAGTATATAAAGAAAAAACTATATTTTCATTGAATCTTCGTTTATTGTCTTTTTATAGCCGGGGACGAGAAAGTTTGCCAATCTTTTTGACTTCTTGTGATTATCATCACTCTTAGTCTCTTTACCTTTCTTTTGTAAGTAATTGAATGAACAGCGAAATTCGTGATATTTCAAAAATCGACGAGTTATTATTATTGCGGAAACAGATTAATAATGACGGCGCTGCATAATCGTTCCCTCATCGCGATTATGAATAAGTCTTTTAAAATAAGAATTGTAACTACTAAGTAGAAAAAATTTGTAATCTTAAGAAACTCCGAGTCTCTTGACGAAATTTTAAAAAGTAGAAAAAAATCGCGATCGTTTATGCCTTCTTGTTGCGTTAAATTTAAAAAATACGTTTCATCGTCATTACATTGTTTTTAAAAATTTTCCGGGAGTCTCGTTGCGCTTGTTTTCTCTCGTTTTTACTCATATGTTTACTTCTGGCAAAATTCAGACGCTCCGCTTGCCAGAATTACGAAAATGAAACTTGACAGGGCGATTTTATTTATTTTTGCGTTAAAATGTCGCGTTCTCAATCTGTTTCCCGCTCATTTTTTAGCGATGTAACGCGAAGCATCCAGACGTTATACTTCGCACTGGAGGGAGACAAAAAGATCAGATTGTTCCCAGAATTAACAATTACTTATATTTGCAAACAGTATTTTCATTCGACTTTATAGAGTATCGAAAAAAAAAACTTCGTAAAGTAAATGACATTCTCCCTAAAAATTGTTAATGTGCCTCGTGGTGATGGTAAAAGAAGAAAACGTAATTTTTAGACGCTCACTGAAAAATCAATCTGCACACGTTTACTTTTTTCAAAATACCTGGTGATATTTGAAAACTGATCTTAGGATAATGAGAGACGAGAGTCGAGAGTGAGACGTGGTCCAAAGTGAACAAACGAAATTTCGTTTTCGTCGATCACTTCTCATTGTTTAGTAAAATTACGACGTAATGAAGAATATAAGAAATAAAAAATATTTAACATCAAAATGAAGAGTGTGATTACGAATTTGTTGCTTTTTTCAAAGTTTGAAGAACTTGCGACCAGCCGATAATGTAGCACCTGTTGTAAAATTAAAAGAAAACTTACAAATTTTGATTCATATTGGGTCATATTTTGGGTCCAATAAGCGATGTTGATCCTGCTGCCATTTTTATTGTTTATTCCATTTGTTTTCTCATCCTGCACTTTTCATGTTTTTCTTTTGTTCTCTTTCGAGAAAAAAAAAATAATTCGAGCCACTCGCTAATCGTCGAAAATATATTTTATTTGATAAATATAGTTGCATACAAATAAAGGCGCGCTCTCTGTGACTCTCCTTCTCATCTTCGCTCGATTCCTTTCTCTTTTCCTCGCAAAAGGCGATAAACATAAGTGTATGATTTATATTCGTCATAAAGTAAATGTTTTAAGCTTAGGGTTGGTGGAGGAGGGATGAAAGTATCGTTGGAAATTTTAGTAATCGGTTTGGCCAAGCACGCTGTACATGATCCTCTTGAAGCTACCACTCTGGTGAATTTTTTCGCCCTCGTCGTCGAAAACGCCAGCCTGGAATGAAAAAATGATCAAATTTCACGTCTCGGCGCGAATTGAAGGTAAGCAATATCCCATGGATGATCGTATGCGAAAAAAAATCTTGATGTGTGCAATAGGGTGTCCGTTATTTACCAAGTTGGTTATTTTGGCTTGGGTTCGGGCTAAATCTTTAGTTTTGGTCCTACAATGAATTTTGAAAAAAAAAACCCCTC
>JAPYYW010002220.1:0-21924 GCA_030522545.1 Cremastinae sp. A BG-2022a | reverse complement strand
AAATTTTGCAAACACGTTAACACAATGCTAACGAAGATCTGTGCAATTTTTCAATAAATTCTATCTCAAGAAATTTCAACTGATGATTTTACATCAAGTCAACACATAAGGACAAACTTTTGAATATACTATCTCGGTTGTACTACCTTAAGCTCTAAAACCACATGGTATGGAAATAAATTGAAATAAAAACCTTTGATTTGACTGTACTTATAGAACTTACCTTAAGAACAAAAAAATGTCAAAAATGAATGAAATTCTCATAATTAAAAAAAATATTGGAAAGCTCACCTGGGGTATACTGAGGACGAAAGCGAGTATCCACATGTACATGACGAACCTGTTGCATCTCTGGGTCGTGTTGAGGCTCTTCATGGGATAACGAACGGCGATGAACCTGTCGAGTCCGATGAGAACTAGAACGAAGGTGCTGAGATAGAGGCTGAACATTTGCAGAAACTTGAATAGCTTGCACGTGACGTTGTCGAGGAGCCACGCGACCGTGTACGACCAGATAGCCTCGCCGCCGAGGCAAAAAACGGTTACGAGAAGATCGGCTACCGAGAGATGAAGGATCAATATGTAAATGGCGGAACAGCCGTGCCGCCGGCGACGATTCTTCGTGATCGACCAGATCGTCGCGGCGTTTCCCACGAGGCTGACGACCGCCAGGACCGCGAGCACTATCACCCTCAAGAACGCCCCGTGGGTCAGCTTTGGTGCATGCTGCAGACACGTTACGTTCACCATGGCGTTCTCCCCAACTATTCCCGACATTCTTTCGTCCTCCTTGTCCGTGTCGCCCCAGCCGAGGCTCGCGTTCTCGCAGGCAGGCAACGAAATCGTCGTCGTCGTATCCATCATCCTCGGCCCATTCGGAACTTGCCTCGTGTTTTATTATCACTCTCTTATATATCTCTCGTTTATCTCAATTTTTTTCAATAGTTTAGCCCTCCTCTCGTCTCGCCTTTTCATTATTTGTTTTTTTAACTTTTCCCCCCACGATGCTCTCACTCCATTTTCTGACAAGGAAAAACACACGGATTAGGGGTGCCTTGAAAAAATTGTGCACGGTGTGTGTAACAGTTGACACCAACGGTTCTGTCCTTTTATTGATTATTTCGCCAGGGAAGACTTAATCGAAAAATGCACTGTGTGTGTAGATACACAGTTTCTTCGCACGTACAACTTCCTCGACTGGATTCGAAACTTTCGGAATTTATGGAATTTTTATATAGACGAGCGACAACGAGGCTGCTTTTTTTTCACTTGTTTGAATTGATATTTTGCTGTTTTTCTAGGCGCATACTTCATACAATTTTGCATTATGCACTCTTTATTGATTAGAGATTTAATCTCTTTTTTAATATAGGATACATCCGCACTGACATTTTTTAAAAGTATTTTGAAACGATATTATAAATTTGAGACACTAAACTATTAACTTTTCGCATGATTGAAAATGATTGGAACTGACACTCAATTAAACTTGTCGAATTTCTATAAAATGTTTTTCGGTAATAAACTACCTGGCGAGACCTGACACGTCTCACCCCGACACTTTATACCGGCCAACTGATTCCAAAATTGAACAATCAAGCTCGTGTTCGGTTTTTCCCTCGACCTCAACCAATCACCATGGAAACAATTAGTTAGAAATTAACGAGAAATTAACGAGGACTAACGAAAATTTGAAAATTTTTTTTCCTCGTTACGCTCGACGAATTTTCTCTCTTTTTTTTATGTTTACGATCCCCGAACTATTCAGGTTTATTTGTTCAGGTATATTTGATATAAATAATAGAAAATCGTGTTGCAAGTATTTTTCACAAGAGCTGAGAAAATTTAACGTGTTCGAGGACCTCCAGCCTGATTTTTCGAGAATCGAAAATAGAAAAATCTCAAAATTTCAAGCGGCTATTCTTTTCGTGTTCTCGACGATATCGACTTCGTAATAGGCAATTCCTGAAAATTTTTGCAAAACGGAATTAATGATTTAAACATCAAGGTCATTATTTCCAAAGCAGGGCACGTTGCATTTTTTTAAAATAAGTATGTAGAGATTAGCCAAAAGTGAATGTGCTCTATTCTGATGAATCGATTAGAGGTTTTGTATCTTTTTTAATATAGGATACGTTCTTTACCGATTATTTCGTCGAAATATTGTGAATTTTATCGGGGTTGCTCGTCGGTCTGTTTTTTCCGTTTTCCCCTACACTTATCTCGAAAAGAAACTGTTACCTTTTTTTCGTTGTTGACAAATCATTGGAAAAACCTACTGGTAGAAATATTAAAAGTTAGAGAGGGCTTTTTATGTGCGTCACTCGGACGTGACCTTTTTATCTGAATTCATTAGCCCTTTTTACGTTAGATCTGATATATAGGTGGCTCTTTTATTCACTGCGTAGTCCGTTTCTTTAAATGGCACAAAATAAAGTTTTTCTTATCAATAAAGGTAAGATTTCATTATCGATTTTCGCCAATCGATATAGATAAGAGCCGGAAGTCGTTTTTTACATTATTTGTGCGTTTTCCTTCTTGTTTGACCTTTACCCCTTCTTCGTTTCTCTCCGCCAAAAAAAATGAGCTCCGTCTTTTTTTGCTTCTTATAAAGGGTTTGAGAAATTTGATAAAAATGTAAATATTTTCCTAATGAAGAGTGCTTTTTTGTACACTTGGATACAACGTGACCGTTTTATACAAATTCATTAGCGTTATGCTGTTTACAGACGCGTAGTTATCGTGGAATCATATTTTACTTTTGCACGAAGAAAAAAAAACGTTTCTTTATTTAAGAAAATAAATATAATTCGTAATTCTCGCTAATTTTTCATGAAGAACCGGAAGTCGTTTGTTTACCCATTATTATTTCGATCCTGTTAAACGTTCACTCCTTCACCCTCTTTCATCCCTTCGCGAGAAAAACTCATTTTCAACCGGATAATTCACGCTGAGCAGCGATCATCGTCTTATCAAGGTCTCGTGACTCGACTGAAATTTAATAACTTCCCGACTAATAGCCATAATTGAGAGACGCGATATTTTCACGGCGATTAATTGACGATCGTTTCGATAAAAAGATGGGCAATTACGATGAAATAAAGGATCATTTGTGGCTCAATTTTGTGTTTCCGAAGATCAGGATGTCCGCAAATAAAGAAAATTAAAGAAATAAAGAAAAAGAAGACAAAAGTTTTATAAAATTCTTTTTTTTACATCAGACATGTATCAATTGTGTAAAGTTATTCCAAGTTCATTAGAACTTACAAATTTAATTTCCATACAAACATATCCTACAGAAATAAATAAAGTTCGAACGTTTTACTCTTAAGCAAATTCATATTTCCCTTCGTGTTTTATAGAAATAAAGCGCCAGGGAGAAAATGAGAAAACGGACAAAATTAATCAGGGCAAGCTACGAAGTAAATTTATTTGTCACGGTAACTTTTTGCACCCGAAACGAATTTCATTTTCGCGACTTTTTGTCATTACGCGTTTCGCGAAAATGAAGTTTTTGGAAAATGAATAAATTCACAGAATGTTTTCACGACTGTTGATTTAATTGTAAATTGCATCCTCGTCATATTTACAGAAGTTTTCTATTTTTATGTACTTTTATTTGAATATATTTTTCCCCTCTCTTTCTCTCGCCAAGATAAAAAAAGATTTGTCGCGCATAATAAGTTAAAAAAGGCGTACATCGACGCGTATTTTTTGTCTTGAGAAATGAGAAAAAAAGTCAGCGTATAAATTTTCTTATTATCTTCTTATTTTTTTATCCAGATTTAATATAAATGTGATATGTGACGGATACGAGAAGTGACAAGGGCTATTATACATTCCGTGGATCTATCAATACTGAGATCATGCATGTTGGACGCACGACCACCCCATCGGGGAAGTCTCTCCTTCCTCTCTCTATCTCTCTTCCTCTATTTTTTCTCTATCTTTTTGTCACATCCTGAAAAATGAAACTTGCCCCGAGCTAACAAAAATGACAGAAAATATCGACAATTCCTTAAAAAAAAGCGGGGCATTTTTTCACTGGAATCGCTTCGTATATTTTACCTAAGAGAGACAAATTATGCTTACATTTTTTACAAAACCTAGTAGATAAAGGACAACGAGAAATCCTTGAAAATTTTCCCGAAATAAGGAAATGCTGAACGGACAAAATCGTGACGCACGACTGATGAATTTTTACTGTTCACGCACAAACTTCCGTCGCGCTGTTTTTACTTCGGGAAACACTTATTTATCCTCCATTTATTTTACTCTCGGGGTGAATTTCCTGTCGATATATTTTCTGCTTGAGTAAATTTACGTAATAGGAAAAAATAGTGGGATCGTGTTGGGAAAACGGAAACAGTTTTATGAGTGTCGTTGAGAATGTCGCCTAGGGTAAAATGCAATATTTTTTGTCGTTTTAGGGATGCAAATGTTTATATATATATATGCGCACCCATTTGTAAAGAAGTAGAGACGAGAATAAATAAATAAGACAAATTGAAACCAAGAAGTCAAACGACTCCGATCCCCCCGAGTTTCATCTCCGAGCCCCCTAAATCCCACAATTTTTCGTCATTTTGTTATTTTTTTTTAAATCTATGTATGCCAACGAACCTGGACATTTATTTGATGAAGTATTTTCCTCAATCTCAAGAGCGTGTCCTGACACTCATCCTCGGACTTATATCAGGGAATATATAAAAAAATCCTGACGGGCAAACACTTTTCCCCCCTTTTCTCTCCTCCTTTCATCTTCACTTTCGCTGTGACAACTTGTATACGACTTGTCAAGTAAATCATGTATCCATTAATGAAACGTAATCTCTATTCTCGAATTCTGTCCCCTCGCGTTCTTTTTTTTTCGTAAAGTCGCAAAAAAAAGAAAAATAAGTGAACAAACAATGATAAAAGTCTGAAAAAATGGTTTTTTTTTAAATCCGTAAACTTAAAGTATTAGAAGCAACAAAAAAGAATCTATCTTATTCGTAATTAAAATGAGTCTCCATTGCGGAATTAGTTCCTGTCGCGGAAATTGGAATGCAATGAGCGTCTTTCCGGCTTGAATAACAAACAGCGTGAATGCGCGATTTGTGGACAGGGGAAGAAAGCTCCGGGGCAAACGAAGATAGGCGTTCGAGTCGATGTTCGGGGAGAATTACTCTCGGTGTCCGCGTTGCTGTCACTATCGAAACATCGCCGTGCAATCAGCAACTATTTTCCGTTAAGAGAATCCCTCTGAAATTCCACTAATCGCGCACAAGCGTCTGCTCCCGCAGTCGCCTTTATCGAAATTTAGTGGTGTACGTTCGTTCGTACTTCACGAACGGGTTTTGCAGAATTCGACTGAACGAAGGAAGAATTTAAATTTACGCCGCTTCCGTTCGATCGACCGCGGTAACGTCGTTTGGCGACATTCGCTCGAAAACGTTCGTTTCAACCGTCACGGAAATTGACACTTTTATTGGAATGTCGCGTAAATTACCGATCAACGCGTTCGACAGATTTCTCAATGGAAAAAAATTTCGGACAGATATTGCATATATGTATAGATTCGAGGTAGAATAATAATAAACGAGAAGTTCGCAACGCATCGAGGATGTCACTCAATTTGTCGGGGAATATCGAATTCTCGGCGTCGTTATAAACCCGAGTCGAGCACCCCGGTGTATGCAAATTACTCTCCCATCAAAGGTTCGTCGACGGCATCTCCGATATCCAGACGCGATACGCTCCCGAGCGGAAATTTCAAACTTCCTACGTATCGCGCACGGTCTTCGCAAAAACTGTTTAGCGACATCATTCCATAATAATTTGCCTGCTGTAATTCACAATTATTTCCTTTATCGCGTCATTATATAATCTCATCGCGAAAGTTTTATCTGCAAGAGCTTTTTGTTTTTATTTTACTTCTTTGGAATACATTTTGCGATGCGCGATCCGTGTCGGACACTCTCGAAAGAAAAACCTTCGTCTTCGCCGAGACTCATGTGCAATTCATGAAAAGAATTCAGCAAAAAAAAAACTTACGGTCGGATTCATCAGTTCTCCAGCTCGATTTCGACGCACCTTTCACACGCTCCGACTTTAAAATTCATATTTGTATCCATATTCCTCGTAAAATTACCACGTGCCACTCGAAACGGCATAAGTTTTTGCGAGTTTCAAAGTCTTTTCACTTTTTATTTCACTCTATTTATTCGGGTACCGAATTCTCCGCTCGGTTAAGATCGCGAAAAAATGATGAAAATTTTAATAGTTTTCACTACGAGCGAAGAAAAATGGTGAGGGATGAAAATTAGCGGCGAATCTCGAGTCCCGGCTGGACATCATGTGTCCGTGTTTACTCGAAGCGCGGCTGTGAATGACTGAGCGGGAGATGGAAAGCCGCGGAAGGAGAATCGCAGGAGTCGCAAGCGCGCGCCCGCTCGCCGACCAGCGCTAAAAATCTACGCGCCTTCTCTTTCGTTTCCCGGGCTCGTATTCATGACGGTGCATACCGTTTTACTGAAACTTTTGCACTTTTCGTGTGTATCAAGACGCCCGGCTCGCGATTCGCTCATCTCCGCGAATATTTTTTCTCTCCAGCGAAGAATTTTTTGAAACTGCAATACATTAATTTCGCTAAATCCGTTATGGACGTATGGGATAAACAATCCCTGCCAAAATTATATTCTTGACATTACATTCGTAAAACTCAGACTCGGACTTTTGCTAAAAAGTTGCCAATTTTTTAAGTCTTGGTTTGATTATCAATTGGAAACTTTTGAGCATATTTTAACAATAATTTAAACATTTTTCATTGTTCAAACAATTCAATTCATTTAGTGATTCGTTTTGAAAATTTGTCTATACAAAATGAACACTGATGCGAATGTATTTCAAAAATCACAAAAATTCCATTTTCTTACATTTGTATTCAGTACCAATTTATGAATTTTTCATAAGAAGCAATGTAAAATCTCAACATTTGTAAATTTGTAAATTTGTAAAACCCAGACTCTGATTTTTGCTAAAAAGTTGCCAATTTTTTTAGTCTTGGTTTGATTATCAATTAGCAACTTTTGAGCATATTTTAACAATAATTTTAACATTTTTTATTGTTCAAACAATTCAATTCATTTAGTAACTTGTTTTGAAAATTTGTCTATGCAAAATGAACACTGGTGCGAATGCATTTCAAAAATTACAAAAATTCCATTTTCTTAAATTTGTATTCAGTACCAATTTATGAACTTTTCATAAGAAGCAATGTAAAATCTCAACAAAATATTGGAGTTTGATAACTCTTAAACCATTCGGTATAAAACGTTTCAAATTTGGCACATTTTTTCATATGCTTAAGAACAAAATATCAAAAATTTATCAAATTTTCATATTTTTAAAAATATCACTCGCATACATAACAATAAAGCGTCGACCGGTTGTTTTATCTCGAGAGGAAATAGCAAAAAATTACGGCCTTATCAAAAAATACGTTACGACGTAACTATAAAATTCGTGATGAGCGGATTACTGGTCAAAACGAGAAGCATAAAGGGAATAAAGTTCGAAGTAAACTTCCGAGAAAAGCCGACTTTTCCACCCTTCAGAAAACAAAATTAGTTTTGCTTCTTTTTCTTGTAAATAAGGAAGTTATCACGGATTTCACCAACGTAAACATACAAACTTTTCGCACCTTTTCCGATCTGACGAGAATATTAAAAAGTTGTTATTACTCTTTATATCTTTTGGCCAGTACTCTATACGATTTTTCTAGTTTTCAATCGTAATACAGCAGCATACATTTCAATAGTATACCTTATTATAACATAATTTTTGGTTAGTGTTGAAGCAGATTTAGAAAATATTTGATCACGTAAATTCTGAATTTTTTTTCTCGTCGTGTGTAAAAGCTTTTGATATTGTTGTATTTATATTTAAAAAAAAACAGATTTCGTATCTGGAGTTTAAGGAGCCCACTTAGTGCGACATTTTAAAAAAATTGATTTTTTTGACATTTATTTGTTTTTTTTTTATTTTATTTTTATTTATTTTATTATTTATTTGCCCTATGATATTTTTCAATTTGTTTTAACTTTTCAACGCGTTTCTTAATATTTTTTTCACAACCCTGAATTATTTTGCAGGTAATACTTTCTAGTTTAACATACTATTTTCTTTTTTTGAAGTACTTTGAAGGTCGCAATCTCTACAGTCAGGGAACTTTTTTTAGAGAATCGAGAGATAAGTCGCTCTAAATTGAATATTTTTATTCAAAAAATTACGATATACGTAATTTATAAAGAAATGTATCTTTTAAATTTCAAAACATTCACTGCAATACTTTTTAAAAAATAAATTCCGTAAAATACATGCATCTTTGCCAAAAGAGTCGGAAGAATCGGAATAAACAGCACAGATGGAGCAAAATTAACGAATGTAAAGAAAAATATCGTATTTGCGCGAGAGCTTGTAGAAATGAGCGAAGTTCGGGAAAAAACGCCCCTATGTCGTTTCGTCCGATATGGAAGAGAAACTCGCTGGTTTCCAAAATATCCGGAGTTAGGATTGACCTCGCGAATAAACGTTTTTCCGTAGACACATAAATTTCTACTCGCGAAAACACATGCAGTTCGCTCTGCTGATTGAAAATGTGAAGAAAAAAAAAACGATTAAGCAAATATATGGAAGATGAAACGCGTTATTTGGAAACGAGCCAAATATCCGAAAGAATGAACGTTGTTTTTTTTTGTTACGTGGTAAAACTCATTTAAATAGAATATGTTTTTTGAGCTTGATAAATGGTGTCCTCGAAAAGACGATTGACGCGATTGAGATTTCTTTATTTTTCCAAGAAGCTTATGCGAGTAAACAGTCGCGTATCAACCTCAACTGGATCATTCGTTCGCCTCTTATCTTCTTTCTTGGGACAATTTATTCCTGCGTGGGTGTCATTGTCTATTTTTTCATACCCGACTCTGTTGGTTCCTCAGTTTTTCACCTTAATAGAAATATTAATGATATATTTTACTGCTTGGGAAATGGTTTTATCCTGCCACTCTTTTGTAACCATAAACATGGATCAAATATGGAACAGCGAGCATGATTGATTGCCCTCTCCTCTAGTCTCGATTCTCAAAGGGAAAAAAGTATAAACGTTCCATGCGAAGACTCTGCAGACCAGACGAAAAAAATCTGACATTATGTCACTTTTCTGTACAAAGGATATTAACTCCCTCCGTATAAAATTGTGGAACGTTTCGTTCAATTTTTCAAATTGTTTTTCGTTCACGAGCCCGCGTGTACGCAAAAAAGACATATTTCGGGGGCAGAAGTTTTGAAAACAATTTTTCGGTTCTCGTTCGACTGGAAGGCCGCGTCGAACGATGATTATCTCGATTATACGTTTGACGAAATATACGCTTCTGGAATTGAAGCTCGCTTTATCTGAAATGGAATCTCGAATTTTTCTCCCGTTCTCCATTTTCTGTCAATCGCCCGAAGCTGTCGTCGGGTCCCGTTTTTTTTTCTATTTTATTTTCCAGCATTGATTCGCTTCGCGGATTCCCGACGGTTTCAATAACCTTACACTCTGTATTTATCTTTTCGGAGCCACCCTTTTGCCATCGGGAGGACTCCCTGAACGAACAAAAGAACAAAAAAGAACACGTATCTGTACATCTTATATGGAAAACATCATTGCGAATCATCGAACTTTTGCATCAGAAGAGATAATACAGCTTATTTGTTTTACTACTTTTCCCCACCTTATTTATAGTCCAGTTCGTAATTAAGTACGTGTATGGCAAAGTTTCTTCCCTCTGTGAAACTTATTGTGGGTAGAGCCAAAATTCGTGTCAATGATGTTGGACCGTGCTCCGCGTATATTAGAGAATACGTCACATGGACGTCAGCTTCAATAATAATTAGATGTCAGATGTTCGACCGAAATCAAAGTGGGACGAACAGAAGCCAAGAGCGAAGAAGTATTTCGGAGTTTCGTCGTTTTCTCTTTCTTTCTCTCTCTCTCGTCTCGGTCTTTTACTTCAGCGAAAACATCGAGACGGGTTCATTGATAAAAATCAAAATGAACAAAAAGAATGAAATTGTTAAAAACATCATTACGGATGTTTTAATATTGATGAGCCCGAGACTCGTTCTCCACAGACTTGGGAATTGAATAATTTAATGGCAAACGAAATGTCGATATCTGCCCTGGTACTCGTATTCGTAAAATTTTGCATGTTACCTGATGACTGATTTTTATCTTTCCTATACGTGCTCGTTTTTTTTTTCGTTCCCAACAACCTTCGTCTCTTTTTCTATCTTTATTCTCTACGCTGAAAAATTGCGACGTTTTTTACAATAAAAATTATTTACCAAAGGACAATTGCAAAAAAAAGTAAATTGCAAAAAGTCATTGTCAAAAAATGATTATAAAAATAATTATTGCTAAAAAATTTACTACCAATAAAACATAATAAATTTTATAGACGTTTTTACGAAGTTGTCAAATAAAAGTGAGTTTTTTCGACTAAAAAAATGTCATACGAATCGAAAAGTTGAATAAATTAATGTATGAAAAATAAACAATATTTATTTTTAGTCGATCGTCGGCTAGGCAGATTCCAATTTTTATTTCTCGCGGTGGAAATAATTGTTCTCGAAGTTTTCGATCGTTGGAAAATCATTTTCTACTGCTGTTTAGGTAGATTTCTGTTCTCGCAGCCATCAAATTCGCTTTACAATCTTATCCACCGAAACTTTTAAATCTAGATGGCCCCAAAGTGCAGTTTGGTCTAATATTTACACACTAAACATTTGGAATATCGCGTGCTGTTGTAAGTGTGATTAGATAAAAATCTTAAATTAATATTTAATGTAGAGTTAATGAAACATACTGTACGATAAGAAAAGAATTCGTAAAGGTCATCTATCACTTCAATGATAAATGAAATTTAATGATATACAATTTTATCACAAAAATTCAAATAAAGAATTTTGATGATTAGATCGCTGAACATTTTGGTCAATTTTTCAATTAATCCATGATTCGTGTGGAGTCGTAAAAAAACAGTTATCGAGATAATGATCGAAAGGTTTTCAATTTAAATGAAAGAATACATGTCGAACCTCACAAATATGAGAACGAAAAAGTAAATTGGCTATCTACAAAATATTTATTTTTAAATTTATCATTAATTAAATTTTTTTACTTACTTTGTCTTTAATTATTGAAAATACGTGTATAAAAACTGTAAAAATCTTGTGTTAAGATGGTGTTTATTTAACACCAAGCAACTTTGTTCGTAAAAAATTCTATTTTAACAAGTTCGTAAATTATTTTTTGTTTTTCTCTCTTTGTAAAATTTATACAATATATTTTTTAAAAAATGTAAATCGATGCAAAAAGATAATTTAAAGGGTAAGCAGAATCGAGTCCAGAAAATTGGATTGGACAAGTGTTTATCCTCGTTAGTCACGTGGTAGAATCGAACAATGAGGGTGTCACGAATTTTATCTGGATCGATCGCTGGGGATGCGAAAACGAAAAGTAAAAATCTCGTCCGATGGTTCACCTCGAAGGGAGCTCGATGATAGCTATTATGTCATCATCGTAGCACGCATGACAAATATAACAATAAACGCACCTTCATTCATTCATTTTTTTTATCGCGGAGAGAACAGCGGGAAACGAAGAGAAGCGACAGTTTCGAGATGCGCCCTTTTCGCTGACCTGCACGCCAAATCCACCCTCGATCGCAGAACCCCTCGCGCGTCGTCTCGTCATCGCCCGCATCGTCCTCGCCCCCCCTTCCTATTATTTTCATCTCATTTTCACGCCTTCCCGACCTCCCTTGTTTCCGACTTCCGCTCTGCCGAATAATCCCGACCGATGCAGTCTTTTAATAAACAAATATCGCTGATTTGTCAACAAATGTATTTTTTACTATATAAAACATATGCACATGAACACACTTTCATGGGGGATGAAATAAGAGGCATTTTTTTAGTAAAAAAGGAACTTTTTTCAAATTAAAAATAAATTAAATGATGTAATTTTGTACCAGTTGAATTGCTTTACAGATAAAAACTTTTAATATATTCTACTCTAGACTTTTCGCTGCAAATGTCAAAAAAATTAATTTTATACACAATTTCAAGTTTAACCTTGAATAATTTTTGGAGAAGTATAGATTTATCGAAAAATTTGGTAAAGCGTCAAGTTTCTTATAAAAATATATATGAAGCATTCAAGTATACATTGTCTATACTGTTGAACTAGAAAATTCGACAAGAAAAAGAAAAATATCCCAAAGTTATTTAAGTGGGAAATGAAAAATTGCAAACTAAAGTCTAAACAATTTTTTCAAGAACGAAAATTTGGCCATTTATCTTTTTTCATCCCCCTAAAAGTATTAAACGTGTTTTTTTTAATATTCTAATATACGCATACTGAAATATGAATTTGAAAATAAAATTAGTTAATTTTCTGTAGTCCGTTAAAGACGAGGATAAAAGATGAGGGAATTTCTGAGAGATCAAAGGGTCGCGGGGGCGTGAAAAAAAAGAATCGCGCGGACGAGATTCGGAGAAGAGCGCGGCAGAAGGAAAAATAGCGACAGCTGTAAGTGCGAGCGGAAAAAAGCGGTCGCCCACGCGAGGGCAGCCCAGGATAATCAAATAACCTGCACGCACCGTATAAATTATCAATCAGGCGACGATTGTGCAAGTCCGAAGCCTCGTCCTAGCGCACTGCGTCTTTTTCCCGCTCTCGATTCTCCTCCTTTCATCCCCTCGGGCTTAAGGGTTGTTGCGTTCTCGAGCAGCCTTTACCGTCCAGACAAAACTTTCTCAAATCGTTATTTCTCTCTCCTTCTCATCTCTTTTCCATCGTCTTCGCCAACCAGGTGCTTCAATATGATGAATTTCATTCCGTAATCAAACACAAATATATATCATAGAAGCATTACTATAACGATTTTTAAAAAATTGTTATATAAAATCCGCACCGACATTTTTAAAAAAGTATTTTGAAACGATATTATAAATTAAAAACATTAAACTGTTCACTTTTTGTACTATTGAAAATTACTGGAACTGACACTCAATTGTCGAATTTCTATACGAAATATATGTTTTTCGGTAACAAACTACCTGGCGAGAACTGACACGTCTTAGATCGACACTTTATACCGGCCTATACTGATTCCAAATCTAGTCGAAAATCCGAATAATCAAGATCGTATTCTTTTTTTCACTTGACCTCGACCGATCACCATATAGAAACAATGATCGAGGGATTCACGAAAATTAAAAAATATTTTTTCCTCGTTACGCTCGACGATTTTCTCTCTTTTTTTCAATGTTTGTTTGAATTTTACACCGATTATTTGGATAATAAATTAATTAAAAAATTAAAAAATTAATTATTTTCATATAAATGTGCATATATTTGCGTATATTTCGTATTACACTGGAACTGACACTCAATTGAACTTGTCGAATTATTTCTACGAAATGTTTTTCGTTAACGAAATACCCGGCGAGACACGACACGTCTTACTCCGACACTTTATAACAGCCTACTGATTCCTAATTGCCTTTTAAAACCGAACAATTAAGGTCTTAATTGTTTTTCGGTTTTTCCACTCGACCTCGACCAATCACCATGGAAACAATTAATGACCAAGGGATTAACGAAAATTTGAAAATTTTTTTGTTCCTCGTTACGCTTGACGAATTTTCTCTCTTTTTTTCATGTTTACGATCCCCGAACTATTTAGGTATATCTGTCCAGATATGTTTGATATAAATAATAGAAAATTGTGTTGCAAGTTTTTTTCACGTGAGTTGAGAAAATTTAGCATGTTCGAGGACTTCCAGCCTGATTTTTCGAGAATCGAAAATAGGAAAATCTCAAAATTTCAAGTGGCGATATTTTTTCGTGTCATTGACGATATCAAATTCATAATAGGTAATTTTTGAAAATTGTTGCAAGACGAAATGAATGATTGAAACATCAAGGTCATTATTTCCGAAGCAGTGCACGTTGAATTTTTTTTAAATCAGTATAGAGATTAGCCAAAAGTTAATGCGCTGCATAATGCACTCTATTTCAATAAATTGATCAGAGGTCTAATGTCTTCTTTATTATAATATCGAATATTTTGCATAATAAAAAAAATGTTAATAATAAAAAAATGATAGAAAATAAATAAAAATTCTAGAAAATAATTATTTGACAAATGTGATGGTAGAAAAATGCTAGAAAAATGTTCGAAAAAACGATAATAAATTGGTAAATAAATAGTATATACGTAGAAAAAAATAGTTGACCCGAGAAGAATGCGAGGCACAGGCTCGGAAAAAAAAAGAAAAAAAAACGATTTGGCACGTTCGCGGGTCCGATGGGAGCGTGGAGTCGATTCGGCGAGTCCTGTGCACCCGTTTAAAAGGATAAATGTAGAGTAATGGGAGAGTTATCCTTATTCCAGTGGGGGCACACGTCGCCTCATTCTCCGGGTGCTCTCGGGGCGCGCGTTTAAAAGGATATCCCGCTGGGATCGAATGCTTTGCTGCATAGCCGCAGGCTATCCGAGCCTCGATTGTTCACTCAACCGACAAGTGACCAGACGATGCGTACAACACGAGCTCGCGCATCGCGCATTACGTCAAACTACACCCTGATCTCCGCGCCTCCTACATTTACGTAGTCTCGTCCTTTCATCCCCTATTTTACGCCTCTCCCGTTTCTGGCTTTCTCACGTTACGTCCGGCTCATCGATCTATGAAACACTTTTCCGCTCTTCCTTTATCTCCTAGCGTGGGAGACGCGGAATTACATTGAAAAATCAAGAAATTAATAAAGTCCTTCTCTACTTATTTTCCCACCCATGCGTCAATTTAAAAAATATTCTACTTTTTACACGAACAATTTCTGATCGATTAAAACTCTTGAAGTTACAAAAAAGAATTTAGGAATTTAAAAAAATTGTCATGTGAGAAAATTGGGTTGAAAGAGCCATGAACTCATTATTTTTGAATACGTTCTGGTGGATTTTTCGTAATAAACCTTTGGATTGCACTCTATTTTGTCTATACGAAAAATTTTCGATTTTCCAAGCTATTGGAATGAAAAAAAACTTCAAGAATTAAAAAAAAATTGTAACACAGAAAAATTCGATCGAAAAAGACTAAAAATTTATTAATAAGTTTAAACTTATTGTTTAATAAGAAGTCGTGGGCGCACGTTGATACACATACATTAAACGAATAAAAATAATTAAACGAAAAGTAAAAAAAGACACGAGCGACTTACTCCGCGTAATCGAAAATTGTCCGAGATAAATGCAGCTAGTTACTAATAAATAAAGAAAAAAAAATAATTCAGCTTATTTGCCTGTACTTTATATACGGTTGGCTGGAAAAAAAAATAAGAATAAAAATCGCTTCTAAAGGATTTTACACTCTGGATACTCGTGTACTCTCGAAAGAAAAAAAAAGAAAAAGAGAACAGAGACGAGAAGTATTCTTTGGTGAAGTGCCCTGGGCTCTTATTTAATAAGTTGTTATAAATAAAAGGGCTACCGCATATTAAAAAGCACCCTCGGCATATTTATTGTGATTTCTTCTCGGTGAGTATCGCGTTTATATGGCTATGTAAATCAGGTCTCTCCTCCTGTCCTCCTCCTCCCTCGTGAATCGTTTTTTCTTTCATTCTCATTTTTATTTCTCTCTATCTTTTCTCCATCGATATTTTTTATATACTCGATGCGTATCTTTTATTTTTCAAATCCCTCGCACGTTATTTTTCGTCCCTTTTCAAGAAATTTTCATTTTTAAAAATATGTACTCCATTTTCAAAAATTTATTTTTATTTTCATAAAAAAAAAGAATATACGAGAAGTTAAAGTGTTTTAAATAGAAATACATAAGTCACGGCGCATTGAATATATGTACTCCACTTCCAAAAATTTATTTTTATTTTCTTATAAAAAAGAGAATAATATATACGAGAAGTAAAAATGTTTTATGGAAACACATGAGTCGAGCATTGAATAAATGTATGATAATTGAGGACACGTAGTCAGAAGTGCCTCGAGCGCGGATCGGCGGTAATTCGGTGTGTTCCTCGGGGAAGAGCGAAGCGAGATCATCATCGTGCGAGAAACGAGAAAATCGCCGCTGGCGTGAAAAACCTGGCGTATTGTTAGGCTCATCGTGCACGTAACGAATTCTTTCCCGGGGGACGAAAATAATTCGGGTCGGCACGGCGAAATAAGTAACTGCGTTTCGGGAATGTTTCAGGAATATAACCGGGGAGACAGCACGGGAAAAGGAAAGAAAACGAGATTGACGCGAGAGGCGATAACTGATGACGAAACGGATACAAGCGGAGCGATGAGGAGAAAAGTTGGTTAAAAAAAGAGATCGAGATTTGAAGATTTGGGGATGGAACGCGCGGGGTGGCGGGACGTGTTTGCTCGCGGGTAATTCGCTTTCCGGAAGTTGGAAAGGGATCGGGGGGAGTCGAAAGCCGAAAGCTGTCCCGGAACTGCGTGGTAAGTCAAAGAGAAAGGGGGGGGCGGCGAGATGAGGAGAAAGCTTCTCGTCTTTCGAGGGCGGGAAGACGCGACGAGCGCTCGGATCCTCGCGCAAAGTTTGCTTCCTTCGAGGCCGCACGTACTACACGCGGTAGCTTGAAATTCTCGATCCTTCTGGCTTGTTTGGCTCTCCTGGGGGCTCGCGCGCCCGAAAGGACGATAAAGGCGCGCGGCCCGCTTGTTTGTACACGTACAAGCATCCTCCTCCTGTGTTTCTCCCAATTTCCAACGTTTCTTACCTCGATTCCTCAACCCTCGATTCCCGACCCCTCGAGCCTTGCGAAACTCAATTTTCAGACTCTGCTTTTCGATCCAAATAGCGAAACATCTCGAGAAATGTTTCCAATATCCCACCTCTCGAGATCGCTGCCAATATTCAGGAATATTTTCGCGTTTTTATACACGATGGAAACTCATTTTCGTTTCAATGAAAAAGAAAAATGTTTCGAAGTGTTTCAAACTACTTGAAAATCGGTGAAAATCTTTAGGAATATTGTCATCACTGTATGAAAATTAATTAAAAATATTTCAAAATAATTGTTATTACGCGATGGAAACTCATTTTCTTTTCAATAAAAAAAAATGTTTCGAAGTGTTTCAAACTACTTGAAAATCGGTGAAAATCTTTAGGAACATTGTCGTCACTCTATGAAAATTAATTAAAAATATTTTAAAATAATTGTTATTACGCGATGGAAACTCATTTTCTTTTCAATGAAAAGAAAAATGTTTCGAAGTGTTTCAAACTACTTGAAAATCGGTGAAAATCTTTAGGAACATTTTCTTCACTCTATGAAAATTAATGAAAAATATTTAATGAGAGATTATTTAAATATCAGAATCTTACCGGTCAAAATGTTTTAAATGCCCTGATTGAATATTGGTAAAATCTTTAGGAAAATTTTCGTCACTCTATATTATTCGATCCAAAAATTTTAGGAAAATTTTCGTCACTGTTACAAAATTCATTGAAATATTTTTTATTTTTAAGAAAATCTTAATTATACTCTATGAAAATTCATTCAGATATTTTTCATATAGCGATTACTTTTCTATCCAAAAAAAATACAATGGAAATGACTTTCAAACGTTCCAAATAACCTGCTTGGAGATCGGTGAAAAACCTCAGGAAAATTTTCACAACGATGAAAGCTCGTTGAAATAATTCACGAACGGCGAGCTCTCGCCTAAACTGGAGGGTCAAGCATTATTATTTATCGGCAATACAGAGCCAATAGAGTAAAGAATGATACGAGAGAGAGAGAGAGAGGGGGAGACGAAATCGCGAGAATGAATGGAGCGACGAGGATATGGAGAAATAAAGAGAGAGTTCCCGGTTCCAAAAGCAAAATGCCGCCGCCATAAGTCATTTATGATCGCGGAGTCTCTCGGCGCGAGGCGAGAATTTGCAAAAAAAAGTCGAATGGGAGAAAAAAATGGCAGGTTGGAAGATAAACGGGTGAGAATAAGAAAGAGAGAGAGAGAGAGAAAGAGAAGGATGTGGAGAAGAGAGCGCGCGTGTGCGAAGTGTCCCCCGAAAATCGTGAAACCCACGCGGGGACATGTCGGAGTTCATATATTTTATCCACTCTTCTCTCACGCCTCTTCCCCCCTTTTTCTCTCTTTCTCTCTCTTCTTTCTGCACGCTTGTTCCAGGATCGCCCGAGCTTTCGGCTCTCTCTCTCTCTTTTCCAAGACACACCGTGCGTCCCGTATTTATGTGTCGCCGCCTCGCCTAAGCGTTTGATATATGAACTATGAAAGAGAAACGCGGATCCGTAGCAACCTCGGACAAATAAAAGAAACCATTTTTCTCTTTCTCTGTATACTTTTTTACCCCTTTATTTTTTCCTCTCTCTCTCTCTCTCTCTCTTTTTCTCGTTATCGAAGTCTCGCTCGACGAAAATCATGCAATTAAATTTAAAAAGACATTAACGATTCATCGGAATAGAGAGCATTATGTGGAGCGCATTATCTTTTGGCTAATATAATCTCGCTACTCGATAAAAAAAAATTCAACGTGCGTTACTTTGGAAATAATGACATTGATGTTTGAATTATTTATTTCGTCTTGCAAAAATTTTCAACAATTACCTATTATGCAATCGATACCATTAAGGACACGAAAAGATATCACCACTTGAAATTTTGAGATTTTTCTGATTTTGATTCTCGAAAAATCAGGCTGGAGGTCTTCGAACATGCTAAATTTCCTCATCTCATTTGAAAAAAACGTGCAACACGATTTTCTATAATTAATATATAATGTACCTGGACAGATATACCTGAATAGTTCAGGGATCGTAAATATAAAAAAAAGAGAGAAAATTCGTCGAGCGTAATGAGGAAAAAAAATTTTCAAATTTTCGTTAATTCCTCGGTCATTAATGGTTTCCATGGTGATCGGTCGAGGTCGAGTGGAAAAACCAATTAAGGTTTTGATTGTTCGGTTTTACAACGCAATTTGGAATCAGTAGGCCAGTATAAACTGTCAGGGTAAGACGTGTTGGGTTTTACAAGGTAGTTTGTTACCGAAAAACATTTTATAAAAATTTGACGAGTTTGACTGAGTGTTAGTTCCAGTGTAATTTTCAATCATACAAAAAGTGAATAGTTAAGTGTTTTAATTTTATAGTTTCAAAATACTTTTTAAAAAATGTCAGTACGGGTATATTCTATATTAAAAGACATGAAGCTCTAATAAATTAATCGGAGTAGAGCGCATTATGCGAAGTTAAATGAAGTATAAAAATAGAACGTATTATGCAAATTTATACGGAATATGCGCAAATATGCGAAGTTATGTGAAAATAATTCATTTTTTAATTTTTAAATTAATTTATTAGCCAAATAATCGGTGTAAAATACAAAAATTCTAAAAAATAATTCAATCTTTAATTATTAAATTAATTAATTAGTAAAATAATCGGTTGAGCCGTTTTCAATTGACGTACCAACCAAAAATTTATTTTTTATTTATATAAATAGAGTTTATCTACTTCTCAAATTTGAATTTTTCTCAGTGTGCAAAAAAAAACATCGAATTGTTTGAAAATAAAAACTGACGAGCGTACTTTTTTCCGGAATATTTTCAGAAGTTAAAAAAAAGGTTTCTCATTTGTTTCCAGAATGGAAGGGGTGAAAATCCGGAAGAGGCATCAGACGTGGTTCGTCGGTGCCTCGGTGAATTTTTGGAAAAGCTTCATCTCGACGGGAATCGCTCGGACGAGATCTGCGGCGAGGGTGCGCGAAAACGAGGTACGCCGTATCCATGCGGGGGATCGCAGCGAGTCTTGCTCAAGCCTTTATTGGGTTAGCCACTTAACCCCGTGATTGCCGTTTGTGAGTCCTTTGCCGTTTGGTTTGTCTCCTCGGCCGAGGACGCGAGCGTGGCGACACTCCGACGGAAATACAAACAGAAAGACCCGGCTGCGTACTCGTCAAATAAAAAGCGAACGTAACGAATCGATCCTTCGCCCCCGCCCCTCTCTTCGATTCTTCCGCTTCTTCGTTCCCGGGGTTAAATTTTCAACAAAAGGCTCGCGTCTTCCGTGTTTGTCCTAAAATTATCGAGCAGCCATTTTTTCAACGTTTCATCCTCGTAAAATCCAGGGAAAAAAAATGAAAAAAAATTATGTTCGTTTGAAAAAAAAAACAAAAAAAAACGGTTGCGTTGAATCCTTTGGAACTTGGCGAGCTTTACTCGAGCGCATTGTTAAATTAGCGGAGTCGCGGTAATTATTTATCAAGGTGAGGACAATCAGCTATGCAAACGAAGCGACGCCGTGTGAAATAAAGCGCAGGGCGATAAAAGACGCGAGCCTTGTTCTTCGAGCCAGGAAATTACGAGGGAAAGGGGAGAAGGGGAAAGCCCTCGCTCTCCTACCAAGTTTTTGCTCGTAAACGCTTTCCCGTGAAATATACGCTCTAATAACGTCGGCCAGACCAACAATGTAGTACTCTACTGCGCGGAGTATCGTTCCTCGAGCCGAGAAAACACGAGAAAGAAAAATTCAGCCTAGCGAGTCAGGTGGATCGCGAACCTTGATATTTTTATTTTTTTCCCGACTATAAAAAAGAAATCTGACAAATATGTTTTTCTCTCGTTATTTTTCTTCATCGTGACTTGATTTTCTGAGAGGACGTAGCTGGCCAGAAACGATCAAAGTTTCGACGACAGAGTCTTATATTTCTTTTTATTATTGTATGCAATATTGTATGCAACTTTTGAATGTTGTTGTACGACTGATGCCTGGATCCGGAGGCAGTTGGTACTCGCGTGATGGCAAAGTCCCGACGGAAAGGACGTCCATTATTACGAAGCACTCACGTCTTCGAGTAACTGCCTCCCTCTAATGATAATTATGGTTTACGCTTAATTTATCGTTTATTTGTGTGCGAGACTGCATATACGTGGCTCTCTCTGCTTTGTCTTTTTATTGGAACAAAAACGTAAAAATAATATGGTCGCTGGCGGAAGCCTTGCTTTCCAAGAAAACGGAATACGCTTCATCACTCAGTTCGCACAGAATTAACGTCAAGAAGGCGCCTTTTTTTCATTTTAATTCGCTTTCCTAATTGAAATTCCCTTTTTTATCGCAGTTTTCAATATACGGATACTTTTATTTCAGAATGAATATTCTTGCGCTTGTTACGAAAAAATATATATGTAATTACAAGAAAGTTTCGGAGAAAATCTTTCCGCATGCATGTATTTAAAAATCGTAAAAATGTTCTGTAAGTAGTAAAGGTAGTACGACAAAATCGATTTTTATTGAATCGTTGACAAACGTCAAACATCTTTTTTCAATCTCCCACAAGAGTTCATGTTAAATAGAGCAATTAAATAAAAATAATATCAATAAAAATCAATCAGTCAATAAAAATTCGAAAAACTGATCGAAAAGTCAGCTTTTTGGCTTATTCAATGCGAATGCTTGGATTTTGCCTCGAATAATTATCATTTTCGTTATCTGCGGGAAATTTCCGATCAGATAGGCTCTTAAAATAAAAAAATAAAAATTTCAAAAAATTTAGTGGGTCACACTGGGGTCTCGTGGACCCATGAAAATTTCAATCAGCGATATCTTTTCTTTTTATTGACCAAATTAACTTTATTAAGTGTGATTTTTAAAGATTTTTGCAAAACGAAGCGAATGGCGCAAGAATCACGTAAAAATATCAATTTTTCAAAAAGTTATGACGCCTTGAAGATTTTTGAAAAAATGGGAAGGGGTATACCTTCAAAAATTCGCAAAATTTTTCAAATTTTTTTTTCTCGATTTTAAGACCTTATTTGATCGGAAATTTTCTGTAGATAACGAAAATG
>JAPYYW010002219.1:0-42608 GCA_030522545.1 Cremastinae sp. A BG-2022a | reverse complement strand
ATGGTTCAAAAAATTAAATAAAAAAAAATTACTATAGAAACCTTCATATAGAGATTCTATTTCCGTAAAAAAAAAAATGCATGCAAATACCCAATTATCCGAGAAATGGAACTCTCTATCCTCCATGCTGTGTCTCAACAACAAAATGAGAGAGAGAAGCCCAACGACTTCCGACTATCAATCACAATAAAGTGTCTACTTTTAATTCATCATTTTTTAAATTGAATCCCCTCTCGACACCCGTGAGAACAAGCTTTTTTCACACGCCGATGAGTAATGGAAAATTGTCTCAGATTCATTCTCTGTTTAAAAAAAATGTCAATGAATTTTTTCTTATAACTGGACTTACATACACGTTTGAAAAAAAATGCTACTGCGATAAGAAAGTTGACGTTTATCTGAAATGGTCGAAATCGAATATATATCGAATCTCAAAGCTTCTAATTTTTTTTTACATTTTATTAACAGTTTTTTCACTGGTGAAAGAATGCATTTTTAATTAATCTCGCTCAAAATGGAATGACTAACAGTTTAATAAATTTCAGTATCTTTTGTACGATATTTTCCGATATTTTAATAATAATTTTATCACTTGCAGGCTTTCCAGTCTTGTGCGTAATATAATGGATAAAAAATGAATTCCTGTTCTGTGCTCAAATATGAAATTAATTAAACGTTGAAAGCTGTCAATGTATAATACAAAATAGTGAAAATATATTTAATACAATGTACTTTCTTCGTGTAATTAGTTTTTGTTTTTTATTTATTTTGCAGAAAATGGGATCCGTTCACGGTGAAGAATTGCCTTTTATATTCGGTGCACCGTTAGTCGACGGCTTTGGACATTTTCCACGAAATTACACGAAGAACGAAGTGGCTCTCTCTGAAAACATAATCCAGTATTTTGCAAACTTCGCAAGAACGGGGTAAGTAGACTTTCAATAAGGATCAAATTTTTACTCCGTCCATCTTTTTTGTTGCAATTTTCATCGTCGAACAAAGGTGCATATGTATATAGTTCATGAAAAATGAATGTTTTTTAATTCAGAAAAACATGTATGGTGTATCGTGTTAAAAGAAAATACTTAATCGAGCGATATTTTTTTTAATACTATTTACACTAAAAATAAACGCTCATTCAACGATCATGAAAATTTTTCACACCTTTTATATAAGATCTTTGAACAAAAAGTGTAATCGTCACTAACATCTGTTCGAAAGGTGTATTTCTTCGTTTTTTCGAATAATTAGATTTTCGAGACTCCTTTTTTTGGGAGAAGGAAAGACGAAAACCCTAACGGTGACTGGCGTTCTCCGGGGCACGGTGCGAAAAGCTCGGCAAAAAAGGGAATAAAAGCATGCGGAATCGTCCAGATGCCGAGTCCAATTTTTTTCCATATTCATGAAAGAGAAAAATCGAAAAGGGACGAGAATAAAGATAGAGAGAGAGAGAGGTCGAAATCGAGAGAATGTCGGGAGAAAATTCGCCGGACGAACATTCGAAATTGAAGCTGAAACTTTTCCTTCGTTTTTTTTTCTTTCCATTGCTATCGGGCTGCGTTTCGTGAAAGCACGTAATGTGACTTTGCAAAGGATTCAGTTTGGGAAAAAATATGTTTTTTTGCCGGTCTTGTTCCAAGCAGCGGACGGCATCACGTCTCCGTACCAAACCCAATTCCTCATTCTTGTTTCCTGCCACGTCAGCTACGAATTTTTCTTCATCTTCGACACACTCAAAATACACGAAACTTACACAGCAACATATCTGATAAAAAAAATCAATAGTTTGCATTGCAAACCTTTTCACATGCTCCGTAATTTAAATCCATTATGTAATTATTTGAATTTTGAACATTTTATGAAAACTTTAATGAATCTTGAGTAGGCGTTTATGCGTTCGTTATAATTTCAGAAAAAAATCGGAATACAAGTTAGGTTTAATAAAGTTCTGTTGCGGTTTTCGGATTCGTACGTATCCACAATAATGAGGATCTGAGGAAGAGATAAGGCTGGAAAACTCGGCGGGGGAGGTGAGAAGGGAGGAAAATAAAATTCAAGAAAAGCCGAGACAGATAAATCAAGGGGATAAGTCGAATTCTCAGAGGTCTCTTTTTCTACGTCAGGTGCGTACGCCCGTTAGTTTTTCTCCTTTTCTCGCTCTCCCGATGCAACAGAAACGAAACGATTCGAGTAAGGGAGGGACGAATAAGGTGCCTGACGAAAATAAGGCGGCAGGGGAAAAGTTTCTGAGAGGAGAAAGTCGTGGGAGTACCCCGAGGACTAAAATCCGTACGAGCAGTCTCGAAAGGGGCAAAAAAGTTTGATTCTCCAGCGAATTGTCGCCAGATGCGTTCGATAATTAATTGCATCAAGAGAAAATGTTCGGAAAACGAGGAAAGAAAAAAATGTACAAAATCTTTCAACCGACGAGTGATCCAGTAAATCTACCGCATTCGTTCAGACTGACACCTGTCTCTTTTTTTTCTTCGAGCAAATCGAGAGAAAGATGAAGAAAAAATGCGCGTTGAAAGACCTCGCCCGTTTTTTCTCGTGGCGGAAAAGAAAATGCGAGCAAACAAAATTAACGAGCGAGCAAATAAAAAACTTTTTTTTAATTTTCAGGCTAAGGGGATACCAAATTGTAGAACCAAGATTGAATCTTTTCTGTTCTCGCGTTGAATTCTGTTTTCAAGATAAAAATATTGCAAAGCACGAAAGCACACATTTTTTCAACTTTTTTTCCATAAAAATAAGTTTTTCCGCTACACCGTAATTACAAAGTAGAATGGCAAAATTTTGCTTGATTTTCATTACAATCACGTTTCTGGTGAATTCACAATTTTCCGTTTGTCCGGCGCGAACGCGAGGCAATAAAAAATTAAAAGACAAAAAACTGTGGCCCATTGTTGGAATTTTGAAAAGATTCCTTTGCGGTGACCGGGTGTGTTAAAAGTGCGCATGAAATTTTCATCCCCGCTTTGTCTCGCGCGCCGCGTAAACGAAATTTCTCGTCGGTTCCCTGTCTCCCATTCCTGCCCTCATCGCGCTTTTTCCACTGTATTCGTTTCACGCTATCGCGTCGTTTCGTAAATTCCCAACGTGTAACTGTAAACCTACATCATCACCCGAATCAAATTTCTTTCTGTGGCCATTGTCAAAATATCTTTCAAAGGCGCGACCATCGGACACTGAAAAACAAACCTCGGTTTTGCTCACTTCCCATATACACCTTTTCCTTCTCTTCTCCAGCGCGTAAATATATATCACTATGAAAAAAAAAATCGATGAAATCTTGTCAGCGGCACGAGCGTAAGAATCCTTTCCCTCCCGGCTGGTTTTTCTCCCGCCCGAGAGCGAGCGCGGCGTGAGAAAGTATGAATATGCAAACACGAAAGAGACCGCGCGCGTTGACCATATATTTCAGTCGTCAGCGACGCAAAATTCTTCCCGTCGATACCCGCCCGCGATGCGTTTTATTCAAACCGAGATGATAAATCCTCGCCGGAATATTTCAAAAAACTGGATTGATGAGGGAACTTTGAATTCGTATTATTCGCTCGAGCGACCGGGATGATTTTCTTCCGGTCGGTTGAAAATCGTTTTCCCGTAATCTGAAGAGATATCGAGGATAAATAAAAATGCACAGCGCGAGGCGTAGAGACAATGCGCGAGCGGAAGGAACGTCGGAAGTCGGAGGAAGAAGAATAAGGCGAAGAGAGAGAGAGAGAGAGAGAGAGAGAGAGAGAGAGCGGGAGCTGAACGAAAAAAAAAAATTAATCCGATAAGGAAGGCACTCGGCGTACTCGGTTGTAAGGACGAGTGTCTTTACCTGCGCTTGCACGAGCTCAACGAAAGTCCAATAGCAGTTATTTCCTTCGTACTTTTCTGTCCGTTACATTTTCATCCGGCTTCCTCTCCCTCGCGCCCTCTACCGTCAGTTTTCTGATAGTACTTCGCGAACTGCGCCAGTTTTACGCCCATGCACTCTCCAGTGCTCTCAATTGCGAGAGCGAAATCAGTTTTCTCGATAGTAGACGCGTTCCAGGATCTTTCCTTCTCCGCCGCGTCTCTCCCTCGCTCATTATACGTCTTCCCGCGCTTATTCGCTGCCTCGAGGAATAGATTCTTCCCCCTTCTGTCACCTTTCCTCTGACTTTTGTCCCATTGTCGAAGAGAATTCTTGCTCTCCCTCTCACCCTCGCCGCGCACCCCGCCTGCTCTGACGGTCCCGCTTCTGATAAGACCGACATTAGCGCCACGCTCGCTGCAATCGTAAAGGTTTTCTTCCTGATGCGCTCCCGAAAATCGTCCTTACGACGCTCCAAACTTCACTTCTCACCGAGCTTTTCCGGCGACGAGGACGAAATTTCAAAAGTGCGCCGACTACGCTGTCGCGTAATCGCAGCGATATAATGAGAACTGGCACAGACTCAATCGCGACTCACCAATGGGAAACGAGCTGCTTAAAAATTTCGAAATTTCAACTCGAAGATAAACTCGTAAAGTTCTCGGAGCGAAAAGCAGAGCATCATAATAACGGTCTCGCATCGGAATTGCGTTTCGCGACATGAAGAAAAGCTCCACGGATAACGAAAATTCCATTTTCGATTCTAAGAATCTTTTCTATTCGAACCTTATTCATCAAACATTCGTTAGTTGGAACATTTCTCATTACATTATGTTTTATATATAAATATTTAAATGAATATATTAAAAATCGCACTTTTATGTTTTTTTCGATAATACATTTATTTATTATTATTCTAGTTTTCCTCGGGAGAAAAAAAATCGAGAATAAAATACGTGTAGGCAAATGTATTTTTTAATTTTTAAATACTGAGCTGCTACTAAAAGCTTTTCGCCGAACATCCTGGGCATCCAGCGGATAAGCTTCCCTGGCAGTTCCAGAGGTAAAAAAAAGCTTATCCAGTATTATTTTTTAAAATAAATTTTTTATTTTTATCATTCATTTTTCGATGTTGATGTTCCATTCTGTAGCTTTATCCAGCATCAGGCATGTCTTCGTATTTGACGTGAGCTTTTCTCTAATTTTTTTGTTTTCGCCTTATTCCCCGATGTTTGAGAGAAACTCTCCTATACGGTTGGTCAGAACGGCAAAACCCCCGGTTCGTGTTTTTTTGTTTCCTTTTTTTCACGTGCAAAAGGATTTAAGAGGAAAGAAACAGATAAAAAAAAGGAAAATGCGAATGGAGAAAAGGAGAAAGAAAAACTTTTGCGAAAACCCTCGTATTTTTATTACTCGCTTGTTGGAAACGTCTTCTTGTTCTCTTGCGCAGTTCCTTCGTGACGTAACAAAAAAACATAGAGGAGATGAGAGAAAAGCGCACTGGAAATCGTAGGGATGAGAATGAACGGGATAAAAAGAGAAGGGTAGCCGAGCAGGGAAAGGTAAAAAAGACGGGAATAAACTCGGTCGAGAAAAATTCAGTGACTTGTGAGTTCCATCCTCGCCTGCCACTCTTTTTTTTTCCTCCCACGCTAAAAGTCATCACTTCTCGTTTTTCGCATACTCTCATAGAGCACTCTATACACCCATATATTATTTACACGGCATCTAGCCGCGTATTATGACCTCGGGGGTAAAAATTTATAAGCGTGCTCGGAGAGCAACAGTTTGCGGAGGAGGAAATAAAATTTCATGAAATTTACGAAACGTTGCTTGTGACTGGCGTGGGATTACAGGATAAAATATCGCATCTTCATTGTCAACCACGAGAGTTAGTTCTCGTAATTGGTGCTGTATATGAAAAATATTCAAACCGGTTTCTATACATTAGTTCTCTTTCGATTCGAATTTGTTAAATATTTTGAAGATTGAGCATTACATTGTATCTAATTAATAATGCACAAAAATAAATTAATGAAATCATAAAACTTGAATACATATCACAAGATCGTAAAAAAGTTGAGGGCGCAAAAGTATATTTTAAAATAATTGTCCATCAATTTGTGCCTTTGAACATATCGTAAAAATAACGAGAATAATTTTGCTAAAATTTTATGTAATTATAAAAATTATTACAGATAGTGATCTAACTTAAATTTTCATTGAGATTTGAAGAGAAATCCACGACCAAAAAGATGGGCGCATATTGTCCATAAAAGAAACCATTTAAAAATAATTACTTTTTAACTTTTGAACAAAAAAAAATTTAAATTGAAGAAAATCTTTTCTATCAATCATTTGTTAATTTTTAAAATAAATACTTGATTGAAGTAAGTAAATGGAATGAAAAAGTTAGGTACTATTTTACAAAAATGCAACGATAGTAAAAGTTATCTAAATTGAATTGAACTGAAAGTGAAAAATAAAAGAAAAAGTGAGAAAAATACTTTTAATGCATGTATGTATTGAATTTTTATCCAATGCGTTAATGAAGATATATAGATACAGTCAAATCAAAAGTTTTTATTTCAATTTGTCTCCATACTGTGTAGTTTTTGAGCTTAAGTTCATTAACCAAAATTATTGCAAATTGTTTCAAGAACGACATACTCTAAATTCAAGGTCATCCAAGGTGATTTGTACTTGAAAATCAAAAAATCATAATCTTAGGATTTTTTTAAACTTGAAGAAGCTTCTTTGAAATATAATAAAGAGCTGTACAAAATTTTAAGAAGACTCACCATCTAGATTTCCAGATATTTAGGATTGAAAATCGCAATATTTAACTCGGGGGCTCTTATATGGGAGAGCAATGACAATTGGGATTTTTAACAATAAAAATCCCAACAATAAAAATTCAAATTTTTACGTGCTGTGAAACCTCTTAAAATTTGATACACATATTCGTAACATATCAAAGAACGACTGCACCAATTTTCAACAAAATCCTAAATAATCGATAAAACCATAGAAATACCTTAATGAAAGCTCGACTTTCCCGGGCGTAAATGGCGTCAACAATTTCATTTGCAAAAAATATATACACGGACATAATCGCTGATGTGTACCGGCTAAGCGATCCGGAGACGGTCGAACGATCGGGCGGTATCCTGTAATGTCAGATCGCAGACTAATCCCACGGATTTGGCGTCAGTCAAGCCGAGTTAGGAAGAAGCGAATGAACTTTCGAGCCCCTGATCGTCGTGCACGAAGAAAAAGGGCTCGGAGAGCTTCGCCCGGTGGCAAAAGCGGGCATATTCCGTGTGCACGGAATATATCCCCTGTCTCGTCTCGATTTATCCCAAATTATGACGAACAGCGATCTGGCGAGGAAAGCTCCTCCGATAATAAATACAAACGGTGTTGACTTCATCACGTACACCGTGAGCTCGTTTTCCCCGGGGTGCGAATTAAAAAAATCATCCCGCATTCATTACATCATCACCTGCGATATATAATTATGCGTCAGAGAGAATAAGCATCAATCATCTCACCACGATCGTTCATGCACTTTCCATCCCTGCGAACACGAATATCCTTCTCGCCTTTTATCATATTTTTCCCTATTTATGAGACATTACGGGACAGCTTTTTCCCGATATACTTGTTTTTTTTTTATTCTCGGCCGTAAAACGCGTCTTAAAGTGGACGGCGATAACCGCGAAAATCGCGAGCTTCGAGAGGTGAAAATGCTAAAATGCGCGGCGTGTAGACCCGGGGTATTAGACAGAGAAGAAGGATAAGGGAAGAGAGAGAGAGAGAGAGCTGAAGAGCTTAACGCGAGGTCGTAACCTGCGCAAGCTCGCGGCTCGTTCCCATACGTGCGCTCACAAACACACGCGTATACGTGTCCATAAATATGTATAGGTGCATGTATATAATGATTACAGGTATATATTTAATCGGAATAATGCAGGGAAGGTGCGGGGAGGGGGCTCGAGGGTGCTCGTGCACGGTTTGAGGACTCGTATAGGTCGCTCGTTCCGCGTATGTCTGCATTATGCTGTGTTTGCTTTGGGATTACGAGGGTAAAGTATGGCGGGCGTGGCTCGTGTTTGCGATTGCCCGTTTCGTGGTTATTGGAGTGCCGTTATACGCTCCTGTCTCCGTATTCCCGGCCCTTCGCCTCTCACCCCTCCGGGCAGTCCTCCTGCACCAACGTGGCTAGTTCCGAGGTATTGAACATCACGTGCACGAGACCCTCCGCCCCGAATCGACGCGTCTTCGCCGAGACGTCTTCGCTCTCTATTGTGTCTCACACTTCAATGATTTTTCTTTCAATTTTGCCAAAACAATCGATTTTTTTATTCATTATTGCAGCAAAAGTATAGTCATTTTGTATCTTACATTTTTCACACATGTTATTTCGTTAAGGTGGTCCGATGATTTCTGGCTGTCCAAGATTTTGTGATGAAATTTAGTATATGCTGAGATTAATATGTTACTTGTCTTGTGTTCAAATTTTAATATCATTCACTTGCTAGAAATTGAGATATTAATTCTTAAAAATGAGAAATTTTCACTATCTCTCATAAGCCTTATGTTAAAAGTCATGATTTTTGACGATAAATATTTCGATTTCTAGATAGTGAAGTATCTTTAAATTTGGCATACCTTCTAATGTTACACCAAAGAAAGTTAATACAAATTTTGAATCAAATTTCTTGGAAAAAATTTCGATCAATAATTTTGCCTCAACATTGCATGCTTAACCTAAAAGCTTGAACGCGCCCATCATCGGACCACCTTAATTCTTAATTTTTTCTCTTTATCATTTTATATCTCTCGATGCGGTGGATTTATCAAAGATATTGTTTGTCAACGATTTATTTCGTTTGTTTTTTTTTCTTGAAACGCGAACTTTGCTTTTAGATAATTAGTTGATACATGAATTTTAGATTGCTTGAGAGATATTTTTTTCGTTTTTTTTTTTCGAAACATGTATAGTAGCAGTATTGGTTGTGAAATGGCTCGTATATTAATTGGGCGAGGGTTTGAGAGAAGCAGAACGCAAAGCGACGGGTGAAAGCGCTCGCGCGAGCAAACTCGCTCTGCCCGTTGAATTTGCAGTGGCCGCTCGAATCGAGCGTCGCGCATGCATGCAGCGCTTAGTCTCATCCAATAATCTCAACTCGTCCTCGCCCACCATTCACGAACTATTATGCTAAGTTATTGTGTACCATTGCCGCATATATCGTTCGTTTGTTCCGCTGCGGCCGAAACGCTCGCCGTCCCTTACGACAATCCCGAATGGTAAATTTTCTCTCTCGACCAAGCCTCTCCCCCATAATGCTTAAATTTTCAAAAGAATTATCGACTCCTTGAATCCAGTCCATACTACGATCGATTTTTATAAATCATCCTTATTTCTTTATCGAAACTTATTCAGCTGCATCGAGCAGCATTAAATGTTCGACGTATACAGACATAACAGAGCAAAGGGATTCAATTTTTCAAGAGAGGTATAATATGTGCAGATTTGTTAAATATTATATTGGGATGGAGAGAGAAAGATGTTGATTTAGAAAATGTCACATTTATTTGCCTCACTTGTCTCGTGGATAAGTTAAGACAACGAAATGTACTCATTTTAAATTTTGAATTTATGTATATAATTATAAACATGATGGAATAATAAGATTAGTAAAAATTATAAAATAACATACAATAGAATATAGTACATGTGTTAAAATAATAAATTTACAAAAAATACATTAAAAGTTAATTTTGTCTGAATAATCGTGTTATTATTGTACGTCAATCTCATTATAAGTAATTTACCAAAGCTGTGATGTAAGTTTCCAAAGTTACCATTCTTTGAGATTAAAATGATAAAAAGGAAAGTTTTTTTAACAATTTGAATTGAGCATCATGAAAATCAGCAAAGGAATATACATGGGATAGAGGAATAATTGACTAAACGAGAATGCCGCTATATATATTTTTATTTATTCACGAATTTTGAAATAATACATCGTAAGAATAAATGTGTTTCTGTTAGAAGCTAAACAATTCAAACGCATAAATCGGCGTGGTACATGGAATAACTTATTAGTGTTTTGACTGAATATCGAGGCAGTTTTGAACGCCTAAGGATGCGTCCCCAGCGCCCTGGAAAAAATTTTTGACGGTTGACAATCGGGCCAATGCTTTGCCAATATTGGCCAATATTGGCCAAGCATTGGCCAAGTATTGGCCCAACTGTCAACGTCAAAAATTTTTTCCAGGGCAGCCAACACAATACTTGAAATTAGATTTGATACCTAAGGCAATAATAAAAAGTATTGTAATTAAAAAAAAAATTTTAGCCATCATACACAACGAGTAGACACAATGAATATTTTCGATTACTAAATAATTCGTTTTTCAGAAATAAATTTAAAAAATAGTATGGAACGGCTATTTTCGTTCGTACACGATTGAAAATCGATTTTATTATTTTCTAGAATTTCTATTAAAAATATAAATTATAAAACTTTATTGTGTTCAAATGTGAATTCACCTTAAATCTAATTCTCTAATTAAAAAAATAACTTACTGTTATTATTTGTCTAATTTTTAATCCACCGACACCAATTTGTAATTATAAAAAAATTAATAAATCTTTATATATAAATCCTTAGTTATTGTATGGTCTCAGTTATTTTTTTTTGCCTTTTTGCTAACTATTTAATAAAGTAAGATACAATATGCATAATTTTAAATAATCTAAAACAATTAAAAACGCATAATGTGACGGATCCTTTCATAATTTGTCTTTCTTTTTATTTTACGAAAAAATTTCTTGGGAACTACATACATATATTTAATAAAGAATATTAACAAAAAGTTTAAGAATTTTATTTGTTTTGTGTATGAGGTGCCTCGAGGTGTGAAAGATGAAACATGTAAACCTTATTTTTTAATGAAGAAGTAATATACCGAGTTTGGCTATTGTAAATTCAAAAATAATTAAATTCGACAAAAACTTGTCACCTCTCTAATTGAATGAAATTTCTTTATACTCATTTTTAAAGGAGATTGATTTTCATAAGAGAATTGCTATAAATTAAATAAATAAAAACTTTTTCATCGCATTTTTTAAACGAGAAACTCGTTTTTGACGTTGTAGTCGTGAATTTTTTGCTTCACAGTTTTTCAAATAACCTTCCCAAAAAGTGCAGGAAATTTTTAATCAATTGAACGCTTTAACTAATTTAAAAATAAAAATAAATATGTTTTTTAAACTTTGTGTAAACAAATTTTTTTATATATCTTATTTTAATTATATAAGAATTAAATAATTAAAAGGTATTTTTATAATTTTATACGATTATTTCACGATAATGAAGAAGTTATAATCACCTGCAAGAAAGAAAAAAGCAATTTTTAATTTTCAAGATAGATGATTAAGCGTTGGCGATCCGTGGTGATCGGCTTTAAGGATCATTTGAGATTGAGTCTGGCAGCGCCATGAAATCGATATTCCGTATAGATATATATACAATGCGTGTACAGGTCGTCCCAGAAAGGCCACTAAAGTTTTCATTTTCCAAGTACTCGGTATTTCGACATGAAAAAATTATAATTATTTCCAGAAAAAGCTTAGTACCCCTTTTCACTAAATATTTCATTGTACAGTCATTCGTGTGAATTACAAAAAAAAAATTTTTAATTTGTTCCATACGAGAATTTCTACGGAGAAACAAGTTTCTACAAACGAGGCTTTTCGTGAGAAATTTCATTTTATTACAAACAATAGGTTCCATTAATTTCCCATATTGAGCATTAATTCCCAATCACTTAAATTTATATTTCTACGACACGGGAAAAACGCGACTTAATCGACGGAAAATCCCAAAGATTTGGCCCATCATAATGCAATTATCCTAATTATCCTCGGTAACGATTCCCTTTCAACTTTTTACTCCCACTTAGGCTCAATATTTCTCCTCCCACCACCTTGAAATTCTGCCAATCAGAAATTAACTTATACATTTTCAAAGTTTCCCCTTCAAAAGGAACCCACCGAGTTTTCCTCAAATCATTCTTTGAAAATTGTCGTTAGTCTCAATCTTCACGTAGAACTCTTTAGATCTCGCGAACACTTCTGTATCAAAAGTTTTATTCATCCTATAATTGCAAACGTATACATTTTTAATTAAATAAACTGGTACAAAACCAATAAGTACACGTTTTTATACGACCACTCTGTATTAGTATAGAGACTCGGATTTCCATCCTATCTTCAAAGTAGGAAACATAATTCGTAAAATTAATTTAAATTGAAAATTCAACTTTGCGAATCTACGAAATTGAGTTTTGCAAAGCAGCCTATATACGTTTGAGAATTCGAATTGACAATTAGAGAAGCTTTATAGGTTTTTCCTTCTTTTTTTCGCGGTAAAATAAGTAGGATCGATGTCTATGGACTCTGATCGTTCCAAGCAATTCCTTCAATCAAGTTTTTTTTCATCCCTCTGGCTTCCTCTCATCCTCTCTCGTTTCACCTCGACAGTTCGATTCTTGCTCTCTAACTGGTGGATTCTCGATGTGAAGCACATTTTCTGTGCAGAACGTCGAGAATACAAGGGAACAAAGGGCCAGGGAATTTATCCCGGTATTTCGAGGTTCGCCGAGCGGTTCCGGCGTCCCGAGGATTCTCTATTCGAGCCGCGTTTTGCAACCTTTGCCATTTATCCATTATGCATACGTCCTGTGTGCGCGCACGCTTCCCGACTAAATTTTCTTTCTCTCTCCCAGAATTCTCTCCGCTTCCGCCCTCGCACTCCCTCTCTCTTTCTTCGCAAGCGCGCGTTTACCTGTTGCCAGCTAGTATCAAGATTCTCAAAGGATTTGGCGCCGCCTGGTCCGCCCCGGGCCAATGCAATCCGACACACAATCTTACGGCACTTTGTTCGAACGGGACGTCCGAACAAAAGAAAATAAATAAGAAATCAGAAGATTTATCACGAGGTAAATTATTCGATAGACGGTAAGAAAACAAATGGCAAGAATCAATATTTGCTCTTTTGATAAAAAAAAAATGGCAAAAAATGTACGACACGTCGGAATATTTTCTTGGGTCCGTAATTTTTAAAAACAGCACTGTCATTCCGAGAGGTTGAAATTTCAGCGAGCGCGAAAAAGCTCAACTCTTTCTGCGAATCTCGTTATTTCGGTCACGTAGAACGAGCTGCCAGCTCGCAGGGGCGAAATCCCTCGGCTCGTACGACTGCAACTGGATTGTAAGACCTAAATACCGCCAATTACCGCCCGTACGGCCAATATGAGGGGATGCCGTTAGATAGCTGAGAGACAGAGAGAAATAAATGTGCGAGACGGAGAAAAAAAGAGAAATGAAGTAAGTTTCGACGATTTCGTTTCGAGGGAGAACGAGCTTCGATGCTATCGAGTGCCCAACTATACAGCGATCCTGTTCTCTCTCTCTCTCTCTCTCTCTCTCTCTCCCTTTCGGAACCTGTTAATACTCGCGGTCGAGGACGCTGCCGTATCCACGGAGAATTCGTTAGCGAACGGGCCTAATTAGCGCGACGAGCCGTTACGTCGCTTCAACCGTTGCAAACCTTCCATCCTCTCCTTGCTCTCTTCCCCCCCCCTCTCCGCCCCTCTCGCAGCTGCTGTTCAATTTTACCAACGATAATCGGCGCGTTCTTCCCATTACAATTTTCAACATTTTACACATTTTTGGCTGAAATTCTACCAAAATTCAACCGTGCAACAAATTACACGCTTCTCTTACTTCGATTAAATTTTTTCGCGACAACGCTCTCGCAATAAAGCTTTTATACACGACAAAAGCTTTTACACAATGAAAGCTTTTACAACAAAAGAACAAATTGTGCATTTGAGAAAATAATTGTATATATTTAAAATGAAATAGTATTCGATGAAAGATTTTTTTAATTTATATAATGAGCATTGAATTTTTTAAGGGAAAAAAAATGAAGCATGGCGGATATCGATCGAATAAATCGATGTCATAATCGAGCTCGATAATCCGACTTGCACCTGGGACAATAACAAAATAGCCGCGATAACTTGTGCAGACATGTCAGCCCGCGAAATAATGGGAGGGATGGGAAGGGAGAAAGGACGCGAAACCCGGACCGAGAAGCGCTTTGCTGGGCGAAGTAGTAGTTGCAATTTGTACTCAGACAGGATTAAGTGCTCGTGAGTTGCAGCCACTTAGGCGCTGCCACTATCTATATGCATAAAGCCTGAAACTGAGAGGGGGACGAGCGGGGTATAGGAAAGTGAGACACGGCCGGAGCCATCTACCGACAACTCCTTGCGCACGATAATTCACATCTTACTTAACCGAAATTCAACTAATAGCTAATGCACTTTGCGCGTTGCACACTGATCGTGCGAGATATCAAACAAATTTCATTGTCCCCACGAACATCAAATTTCGAGATTAACAAAGAAAAATTATAAAATTTTATTATTTTGCAAATTAAACAATATTTAACAATTATAAATACGAAATATTTCGGATAAAATGTTTTTACGGTTGTTGTCTCTATAAAGTGTTAAAAATAGTTTTTACGAAAATTATGAAACACGCTACTAAAAAATAATTTTTCATGTACGGATTATTAATATACGGTCTGAAAATGAAATTTTTTCAACAAAATTGTAATACAATAAAAGTTTCGTAAACTTTTAAACGGGATGGTACGCATTCGGCATTTTAAAAAATGTGTTGAGAGTATCAACGACGTCAGCAGAATTCGAGGAATAAATTTCGAGCGACGTTTCGGAAGCGAATGAAAGAAAGAAAGAAAAAAAGTTAAAAATATACGAAGAAGAGATTCCATGAATGTTCTGACGTCATGGCGAGGTTGAACGTACGTTCGAGATTGAAAATTCGTTGGCGCGAAATGTCGGTCATATTCTCGGATATTAACGATACGCGGACAAACCGCAGCGTCACGAAAAATATAGTGATGAAGAAAGAAGCGAGAGATCGTCGGGGAATCGGGAATGGGGAATTCTCGGCGGCTGCGTGGTATGGAAAAGCTCGCTGTTGCAGTTAAAAGCTCGCGCGCCCGAGCGCTTCCGGATATTAGAAGATCTCTCGGTATAATCCGGAAGAGAATGGAGTCGGGCGAGCTCGAATTGGAATTTGGGCAATCCGCTGGATGTTTTAATGGAAAGTGACATCGATATTCGTGGACGAGCGATGGAGGAACGAACACCTGAGATCCAGTGCAAGGGTCCGGATCGAGAGTGAGAGTCGTCTAGCCCGGCCGTCGCCCTTCCACGAGCAATTGAACGACCGTAAACCCTATTCCATCGCTTCCGGCGCTATCACGATTCCCGCACGACCGGAAATTCCTGACTTCTCGAGCGTTAACGCTCCCAAGCCTCTCGCAGAAGCTCTGCAAACATTCTCTAAATTCCAGGTTACGATGCAACCCAACGTAAACGCCCTTCCCGACTGTTCAAAAACGCTTTCTCACGATTCCTCAAGGAATATTTCGCTCCCACGACGATCAAATCGCGACTCGCCTAGAGACTATCGCGACTGATTGAATTGAAGGAAAAGAAACGTATCAGCAGCGTGTTCTCATATCTCGTGCAAATACAGCTCGAAATTCGGAAATGTTTGTCCGGAAGCTTGCGCACGAGTCTCGTCGCCTAACATTGTCTTTGACTTTGTACGAGGCACGAGCGTGTGGAGTGTCAGCTTCGCGAGAGTTCAATATTCTGTCACAGACAATCTGTTCCGTACTCGCTCTCCCGCTTCAATCTCGTCTCTCCCGCAACCTTTGTTCTAGTTTCACCGAAAATTCGATTAGATATGCACTTCGAGATACGAGTAACCGCGATTTCATTGCGTTAACCATTGTACGAGCATATATATCCCGTCGCTCTCGCGGTGAAATGCGAATCCTCTCGCCTCTCTAGCTAGCGGAAACCGCGCAGTAGTCCTCTAACAACCTCGTATCGCATTATTAATTCAAAATACTTAATTACTCGTGTGCATATCTCACGTCGAAAATCGGCGATCGTAAAAAAGCGAACAGTCGTAAAAATCAATATTTTTCGTTATTCCACGCGTTATATTCTCAAAACTTTTATTTTTATACGGTCCATGCGCAGCGCTTTACGGCTTTACCGAATGAAGGGAGTCGTATAATGGAGGGGGGAAAAGCGAGGGAGAAGGAATAACAGACGAGCCGTTTCTCTCGGGCGATTCGTATTCCGTGGGAGAGAGAGTGCTCTCTCGGGCGAGGTTACTCTATCCTTTCTCCGGCAATTGCGCATACGACGTCAAAGTGCTACTATACGCGACGAGACGAGCGATGGAAGCTTCGCCTGGCTTCCACTACAGTCATAACAGACAGAGAAAATTGTATGTTCTCGCGCTAATGTCTACTTGTCCGAGCACGGAAGACAGACATACGAGAGGAGAGAGTGCGAGTGAGAGCAGAGGATGGGAAATGTAGAAAGGGCTGTAGGGATGAAGAGAGAGAGAGAGAGAGAGAGAGAGAGCATGGCGCAGGCACAAGCGATTTTCCAAAGTAGTTACGGTAACGCCGTTGTCAGACAAGCGACAGCTTGTTCCATAACGTTGAGCGAACTCTGCAGTAACGTTGCACACCGGCAGCGCCGCCGTCTCTACGGTAACTGCGCGACAGGACAGCACCGGAGGAGCGACGAAGCCCCTTTCGCCCTTCCCGGGTCCCTCAATTCCCCCCCATCTCCACCCACAATATGTTCGAGCAAGCTTTAGCAACTCGTATTAATATCGTTGCCGCGCTATATAACAAAACGAACATCACACATCCCGAATATCGGAGATCGAAACCTTCTATAGACCATGTATCGAATTCCGCTCCCTGCTTTTTTCACCATCCTGGTAAAAGGAGATTTCGCACAAATACGAAGATATTACCGAAGCACTTTGGAAATTTAGAGCCACAAGCGTGAATTTACTTTTTGGAGCTTTATTTTGTATGTACTCAATTTAATTGGAGTTTTATACGAAAAATTTTACTAAAACGCAGGGCGAAAAGTAATAGACTTTTTTTTCGACGAAGTAACTATATGGTTTGGTTGAAGCACGATCGGGGGGAGGGGAACGTCGCGGGGCTCGTGATTTGTCTCATGATATCAGAGGTAGCGAGCCTGCGAGGTTGGAGGGTACGTGAAGTAAGGATGAGAGGTCGGAGGGTCGGAAATGGGGTCTGGGTAACATTTGGATTGCCAGCGACGTCCGTAACAACGGAAATTCGAAATTGTGGTCTCGAGTGTTGCTCACGTCGATATGGAGAGAGGGAGAGAGAGACGGAGAGAGTGAAGGAGAGGTCTGCATGAAAAGGAGAGGAAAAGTGGAAGGATGAGGCTTCATGGGAGTATTCCTGGCAAAGTTTCCTCGGGGTCCAGGTGTTTCGGAGGATGCTTTGTCGGGGGTAATGTCGACATTTGGGAGAGACAGGGACGCAGAAGTAAGGAGAGAAAGAGGAAGCGAGGGATTGGTTTACCAAGAAGCAGCTGAGCTTACCGCGAGTGAAAGAGAAAAGGGCGAACGATGAACCAGAGAGTTCCGAATCGAAATTTTGGCCCGGCCTCTCTTCTCGCACAGTGATTCCATCTTGATGACAGCATACGCCGTTTGTACACATTTCACCCGAACTTATGCTTCTCATATCAATTTGGCTACTAACAAAGTTCAAAGCTTTGGTTGATCCAAATATTCTTGCTATTTGCATCAATCAAATACGAGCCGTAATTCGAATCGCACTCAATCGCAGACATATGATCACTTTCTAGGTAATATCATATTGAAATGAGGTTCACAGTTCAGCATAAAGAGAAGAAATTTTCTTTGCGGTTTGTAAGTTCAAAAGGTTGTTCTAAAATTAATATTAGAATGAGAGAAACCTACCAACATTCGTTTTTTCAATTTGTTTTATTATAAATATGAAGCAAACCTTTTAGATTTGAAAGCATTTTATTAAAGTAGTCGTAAAAACTAATAAATAAAATTGTTTGAAACTGAATATGTTATTAAAATTGTTTGAAACTGAATATGTTATTAAAATTGTTTGAAACTTAATATGTTGTTAAAATTGTTGAAAAATATAGCATCTTGATATTAAAAGTTTGCTTCTCCTGAATATTCCTGTTTGAACCATTCCCAAACTACTTCAAGCAGAAAAAACGTTATTCCACCCCTCTGGACATTGAGCCCTAATTGAACATGATTACCATACTATTTGTAAAAGTTTTTACCCGAACTCATTATAATCACGATTAATATGAAAAATAATGAAGCAGATGACTAGCATATGCGAATAATCTATGGACCGTATGATGTCTTCTTCGGACATACCGCTTTTGATTGTCACTCGAGGACAATGACGAGGGTGTTTCCAGGCGACCGAGGTTGGCCGCAGCCACGGGAAAGATACGAGCGGGTAAAATATTTTAAGCTGCGCTTATGAATGGGCCGGAGAGCTGAGATGTGAGGGTAAAAGGAATTTTAAAATAAAAGACAAGGAAGAGGGTAGCGTGGACGAGAAGGAGAGTCGGGATGGAAAAAAAATGAAACGGCGCGGGGTATAAAGAAGACTGTAGGGTGTTGGTATATGGCTCGGCTCGTGATGTATATAGATGTATACATATTTAGAGAGAGAGAGAGAGAGAGAGAGGAGAGATGTTGCGGGCAGCAATGCATCAGCGAGTTAATGAGCAAACTTTAATATTCTCCGGCTCCAACCCCTTGCCGCCTTACGTTTGTCCCTCATCTCCCGTTCTCCCTTTTCTGCGTCTTTTGGCGAGAGTGAAACTGGCAACGCCCAAGCCCCCGCGCACACAGGATGCTCTTTAATACTACTTCATTTTCTGCGGTTGTAACTTTCGCTCCCTCGTTCGTTCGCTCACCCCGGGCTCCTGACGCAGATATACATCGGCCAGCTTTCTTACAACGTGTATATATGCCGCGTACAACATTAAAACGGGTTTCAAGCTCTCATTAACAGTTCCGTAATCCGATTGGCGTGACAAACTGGCTTCGTGCAGCAACCGAGAAACACGATATTCGGTTCTTCTTTATTGCGCACTCGCCAAAATCTTGTCGCTCTCGTTTCACCTTTACGTACGCATATTCGTTTGCTTTATTTTCCATTTTTCTTCTTTTTTTGTTATCACGTTTCATAATTCTCTCGTGATCATCGAGTTAGAAAGAATAGTTTTCACAGCAATGCGTTTGGCTAGTTTTAACAAGTTCGTGCCAACACGATGCAAAATATAAAATAGAAAGAAAAAGAGAAACAAAGCTCGCGGTTTTTCATCTGGAACTTGTTCTATTTTTTAACTCTGTATATGTAGAATGCATTTTTCGGTACAAATATATACGGTTCAAATAGAGATAGCCATACAGAAAAAAGACTGATTGAAAAAAAGAGCGTGCCAATTGTACTAGAAAAGTTTTTGGTATATGAATGCCAAAAATGGTTTCTGTTGAATTTTTCAAATAAACTGCGTGTTTATTTAATTGGTTGACAAATATCGATGAGCAAAAAGCTCTTATTGCTCAATATGTTCGAAAAACCATAAATTTTTGTCAAACAGTAAATATTTGTGACATATTTTTCTCTTTTTTATCAGTTAATCGTTTTTTTTTCTTTTTCAATGTTTTTATAGCAGAAAATGAATATAGTGGAGATTAAAACAAAAATTATCTCTCATTCGGATTGATTGGAAAAAAAAACGCGAGATATATTTGCGATTTTGTTTTTTTTTTTGCGTTTTTACCTTGGAATGGTCGATCGCGATGGTTTGCTTATCGTTACAAAATCTGACGGTCAGTCTCAAGCGTGCTCGTATTTCAATAGCTTCGGGTCGTTTGTGCCACTAGCATGGTTCGCTTCACATCTCGGGCTGGTCCGAGGATTATTGACGTTCCCGGATACAATCCGGTCGAGGCCCCTGCCATCGAGGCTCATCTCAACACACAACTATAGCCCATCTCTGAGCTGATAACGCGGTGCTATATTCACCCTGCGAGCCCGTCTCCGCGTCACAGATCAGCCTTTACCTCTCTCTCTTTCTCTCTGTCTCTCTCTCTCTCTCTCTCTCTCTCTCTCTCTCTCTCTCTCTCTCTCTCTGTAATTAATCAAAAGGAAAATTTCGATAACCACGAATTCCCATAGAAAAAAACCAATAATTTCACACTCATTGTTCCAATCTTATTTCAAAATGTTTGCAACGTCTGCAATATATGTTTTATTTTTACATGTACGAGAGTATTTATAAACAAAAAAATATTTTTTTATAAAAAACTCGATGAGAGTTCGAGAATACGAAAGAAAAAATTCGATTGGTTTTAGGGTGAGGAAAGCTCGTTAACATGATAAATACGTTTTTCCAATCACAGCTCTTTGCACGAAACGAAATTTATTTCTCAGCGCCGTTTCTAGAACGTTTTTGCGCTCTCATTTTTCTCGCAGACACACGCGTACTTGCCAACGTTTGCGTATAAATAATGCATGTACGGACACATGTATAAGGAGAGAAAGGAGAAGAAAAAAGGCGTTGCTCGAAGAAGTCGTTACCGAGTGTGTACACGTAACGCGAGCGAGCTTTTAGGCAGCTTTCTGCCAAGATGCTCTCGGTCTGCAAAGCCTTTCTGCGAAAATACAAAGGGAACTAACATTTTTCCGCGAGAGCGCCTGACAGAGGAGAAAAGAGAAATAATAAGAGTCGAGGGAAAGAAGAAACTCGCGTGTATCGCTTTTACCTCGAACTTCCGTCGGAGATTCTCCTCTCACTTGAGCTTTAAACGCCTCGTGCCGTCAACGGCCGAATGCCGATAATCAACATTTTCTCAGTATGCAAAAATTGAAGAAAAAAATCTATTATTTAAAGCTGTGCAAATATTTTCACATCATTTTTTTCGTTAACTAAACTTTATTACAAATTTTTGACGATCAAATAAGATTTGATTTAAGGATGGAATCGAATTCGGGAAGACGTTGTCTATTCTGCAAATAGTCTATCGACTTATCATGAAATCTGGCATTCTCGACACAAGTCCGTACAGAGAGATCGAGTTGGCTCTGCGTCGGACAAGTGCCCAAAGGATGTCAGGGATATCCTACGACTAACATAAACACACATTTCGATCTGTACAGAGGCCTGTATCTTACTTTGGAAGTCCTGAAGCTGGGAACATTCGTGATGGACACACATAGTCGGCGAATATGTGGGAGCTGCAGACTTGGCACCAATTGCGTGTGCCAGTGCAAATATACAGGCTCTGCCAAAATCCAAAGTCAAAACATATAGCAATGTTGAAATGAACATATATTGCCATAAAGATTGCAATAGATTTCATTGTTATTTTTAAAAATGATAAAACAAACAATGTTTAACTATCGCAATTTTAACTCTCTTTACTAGCATCTTCAATTTCTAGGTATTTAATTTATTATAATAATCAATGGTATAATTTATATGTAAATATAAATTAATAATTGAGACATTTTTTCAATGAAGGTATTCTTTGCACTAGATGAAAATCTTGAGAATTGCCTGAGTTTTTGTATACTGATAAAAAATAACTTTTTTAAACGTTTTGTAAAAAAAAGATAGGTTATCGTGGTTTTAACAGAGATTTTTGGTTTTGAAATTACAGTTTTTAGCATGATTATGGCTGCAACGTCTTATCTCCACTTTAATTGAAAATTTTACATGTTTATTATCTTCAGATATTGAATAGAAGCATAGTATGGATAGATTTTAACGCGAGAAACTTATTTATCGCATAAAAATGTAGGGTCATCGATCATTTGAAAGAATTATTTCGATTTGAAACTCGGATCCCGTGTGTGACCTCAAAAATGTCATTTTATAATATATCTATAATTATCAACTTATAATCATTTTTATGTTATTTAATAATCGTATTAACAATTTTTTAAGAAAGTTTGTTAGGGGCCCTCGTTTAGCCCCTGCGTGAAAGGAATACCTTAAATGTTTGAAATACCATTTTTTAATTTTTAAATATAAAATTATTTTCTTAGCGCAATGAAACATTTCATTTAGTAGATGTAAGAATTCATCAATTACACTAATATTTTAAAACTTTGTCAAATAAAAAATTTGTTTACAATAAATCGCATTTAAATGTGTAATGTCATAATTTATTTTACAGAAATCCAAATAGTGTCGATCATCATCGAAAAAACGATCCTCAGCTCCCCATCAGCCAAGAGAAAAGTAAATTCCGAAGCTTCACGTGGGAGCAGTACGATCCAATTCATCAAAAATATTTGGAAATCGGTGAGTCGATGATTAAATTATTAATTTTTTTTTATATCACCAAAAAAGATATTGTCACAATATTTCGTGAAACTCAATAAAACTGAATTTACAAACGAATTTAAAAAATGCAAATCCTATAAAAGTACGTATGATTTGCTCAGAGACCTTTTACATCTTGTCGTTTGTACACGATAGGAGTCTGTACGCGCGGAAGTTTTTTTTCAGAACGAATCTCATTTCACGCTCAGAGGGAAAGCATCTTTTTTTCACTCTCTCGTTCTCTTCCACGTGCACGATTTTCCATCGCCGTTTCACGCGAAATACTCGTTTCTGCTCGCGTATCTCCGAACGAAAGTCAAGTTTTTCTCGTCACGATAATTCCCATCGGAAAAAACGTCCCAGAGACGGAAATAATCCTCGGCACAGCTCGTCGGTACACTTTTTTTCCTCTCACGAGAAAATATCCGAAGCGCGCGCGTCTTAACAAAAAATTTTATTCCCGACGCGAAGACCCTGCAAGATGGTTCATCGCTGACGAACGAGCAAACCTGACGATTTCAAGAACCAAGGAAAAGGTCCAATATTCCATTATCCAGAAGTACCGAAAAAAAGGACACACGAGCTTCCGAATCTCGTCCTTTCCCCCTTTTTTCCTCCCACCTTATTCCCACGTTCATTTCTGATGTTCTCTCAATTTTTTTGCTCGCATTTTCGTCTCGAGACTTCTCGACGACGGGGCGAAAAAAATTTCTCGACTGAACGCTTCAGAGGGCGCAAAAAATTCAAGATGAAAAAAAAAAACAGGAACGGCTAAAAATTCTCGCTAAAAACATTGCGAAAAATGATCGCAAGGACCGGAAAAAAATAACGGGATTCGTGCAGGTAGAAAAATGTGTACGAGAAAAAAAGTAGCGCTCACACAGAAAAGTGGAAAAGAGCGGAAATGAACGAGTGGCCCGCGGGCGAAAGCGGACTATTTCTCAATGTGTGTTGGGGGATGAAAAATCACGCGAAACGATAAACCCTCTCTCCCCCTTTTCTGACCCTCCTCACTGGCGGCCCTGTCGAAAAATCCCTCGGTCTCGTATCTGTATAGATAGCGAAAAACATGGGACACGATTTGCGAAAAAAAACGTAAACAAAAGCAAAACAACGTGGAAAAAAAAGCGAAAAATATCCTACCGAAAGTGATGGGGCTTCCGCGCGATTAATTTCGTTCACTTTTCTCCTCCTCCGACTTCCTCTCCGTCCGCTTTATTCCCTCCCATTGTCCCGTCTGTTTGTATCCCCGAAAAATAACGTTTTATCTGCATGTATTTTGGCCGAGGCGAGAGCCAGGCGTTAAAACTCTCGGCAGGTTTTTTCAGGGGCGCAAAAAACAAACTGTCGGGAATACGACCTTATAAATTGAAAGCGAAAGACCGTTTACACCGCCAAAGTACACAAATTCGCCTCGATTTTCGTCTGTGAATAAGGTACAGCCCACGTGTTGTGTCTTTTTTACTGGCCAGTGATAAAAGCGTATGGCGAAACAGTAATTGCCGACTCTTGAACGACTCTGAATGTAATCACCAACGAAGCGAGAGGAAACCGCCCTTCTTTTTCTCATTTTTCGATCCAATGAGCAATATGCATTAAAAATGAGAGAGAGAAAAGTGTAAATATGCCGAGATTTCATCAGAGCATGAAAAAAAAGTAATTATTACAACGATTGCCTCGGTTCGTCGTCACTTAAATCAGTGCAAGAGTAAATTTTGAGCAAAATATGCTTGAATAACATATATAACGAGAACTTTTAAAAGGGAAAGTTCATAGACAGTCCAAGGGGAATAATCCGAAGATGGGGACGAAAAAGAGAGATGATAAAAAGGGTCCCTTTGATCCTTTTCACAGCGGTCTCCTGAAAAATGGGCAGAAGCAGGACGAGGGAAAAAAAATAGTGCCAACGGTCGCTTCACGAGATTATCCTTTGGATTAAGCGCCAAAGCGGTTGTGCCTCCCTCGCTCGCTTCCGGTTACCCGATATAATACGCTAAACAGGAAAGAAAATTTTTCAGCGAGCAAGTTCTGCCGGTCGGTACTTTGCTTTTACCAAGATTAGTTTCCTCCGGACCGAAGGAAATGCCGCCCTCTCCCCCCCCCCCGCTTCCAACCGTCTTTTTCCCCTTTTTTCACTCGTCCCTCGGCGAATCGTCTTGTCCTGGAAAAACTCGGTAATTTATTACAAAATATTGAGATGACGTTGCACTACCTTCTGTTACGTTAGCGCGCGCAGCTATATCTTCCGACCTCGAAACCATTTCCCGCTTCCGCGTATATCGCTTTTCGATCGTTCATCCTCTCCCCCTTTTTTCCCATCACCTCGCCCACTTTCTTTTCACGAAAATGTAATCTCAAAGCAATTCTTTCTCGCCCGCTTCGCAGAAAGAACGAAATTCGCTTCTAAAGCAAACCCAGACAGATAATTAATTTATCATCCAAGAAAAAAAAAATAAGAATATGTGATGATATTTCAAACGATTTCGAGCTCGATACACTGAAAACGAAATTTGGTTGATTCAACAAAATATTTTTTTCAATACGTTCAACGATATTATTTGGCAAATTGAACTAAATTCTTGATTGATTTAATTAAAGTTTAATTATTTCAAACAAACAAGTGTTGTTTCGACGATATATTTTCAACTAAATATTTTTCAACTAAATTTGTTCTCAGTGTAATTATATATTTTCATCAGAGACTCTCTCATTGGAATGCCTTCGAGTCGGCGAATACTCGGAGTTCCGCTTCCTATCAAACTTGAAATTTTCTTTGACAAAGAAATAGACACGTGTAAGCTCGCCACGACCCCAAAGTAATGTAAACTTATTCAGGCATTAGATCCACGATACGTGAATTTCGAAATAAAAGTAAACACGCGCGTGTTTACGCGCCTGAACGAGGCACGCTCGGAGCAGAGAAACGACGAAGGCAAAGAGGATTGGCTTGTGCTGTGCTCACAGTATGTGTTGAGCATTCACGGATACCATATGTTTACTCCATCCGACAAATGTGTGGTGTACGTCGAAAGTTTTTACACGCCAGACACACCCGATATGAGACTGTGCGCAACTGTTTCCCGACGATATTTGCACTCCCATTTTGCCTGGAAAACTTTCCTCGTTTTCGTATACGCCTGCCTCATATTCTGAATACGAGTTAAAAAAAACAACAACACGTGACTAGGAGCCACGTAAATACTTAAAAACTCCAAAGGATCGTGCCGCAAACGATTCTGAATAACCTTTTTAATGATCCGCTGCGTAACATATTTTCTTGTAATATTTTCAAATGAGCTCTCGCACGAAAAAAAAAGTTTTAAAAAAGATATACATGGTTTATAAATACATTTTCTCTCTGTTGATGGTTAAAAGCGAAATTTTTGATTGCGCAAGCATTCATTAATAATCATTTACATTCGCCGGAGACGAGCGTTTGGTACTTTTCCATTTGATGGATGGAACGATGCATCTCGTTTATTGAGAAAGTTGTTGGTTTGTTTGAGAGCCAGTGGCGTTGAGGGTGGAAAGGGATTAAATTCTGTGCATGTAGAATTTATACTTTCAGCCTAGCGTGGAGTAAAAATATTAGGGAGACCGGTACATCCCGTCGGATTATGTAAAGCGTGCACGTATTACGCGATGTTATATTTATTATCGGATTAATATACGTGCGTTCGCGCGGGGTGGGAACTTTTCATCGCCGATAGACGTGAAAGCTCACTCAGGTCATTTGCGAGATACAAAACGCAGCGCCAGCTCTCCTCCCTCTCGCAACAGAGGGGAAAAAGGTATCAGGAGAGAAAAAAAAACGAGGCGAATAGAAGGAGTGAAGAAAAATAGAAGGGAGAACGAGCAGAGGGTTGAAAAGTGTGCCGAGATGGAGCGAAAAGATTCGAGAGTACATAAGCGCGAAGGGCAATCCCCCCCGGTGCATCGATCACTTTCGGTTAACCAAGCGCTCCCGAACGTTTCATCGAAAACTCAAAACCTTCAGCCAGCTAACTTTAAACTCTCTCTCTTTGCATTGTGTGCCCTTTTTTCCTCCTCCCACACCCATTCGAAGACTTCAATCTCATGCAGAAACCAATATACTCTGTTTTCTTTCAATTATTATATATCATAAGAAATACATTCTTTTATTTCGAAAATTCGATTTTACTCAAAATTTTTTATTTATTCATCTTGACGTGAGTTTTTTGAAAAATGAATTCTTTCGGAATTAAGGTAGTACATCTATATGACAGGTACATTAAACATTTTTAACATAATTTTTATCAATACCATGTGGCTTTACAGCTTAAAATCATTAGAAAAAGTTGTTACTAATTGAATCAAGGATAACATATTTTAAATTCAAGGTCATCCAAGGTGATCCGTACTTCATGCGTATATATAAAAATTAGAAAAAAAAATTATTCAGGATTTTTTAAAAAAATTAATTGAAGTTTTTTTGAAGTATTATAAAAAGCTTTATCAAATTTCAACAAGTTCCACTACCCAGAATTCAAGATATCAAGATTTGAAGATTGCACTACTTAACACGTGCTCTTATGGGAGAGTAGAAAAATTGGTGATTTTTGATAATGAATATCTCGAATTCTATGCAGAGAAACGTCTCAAAATTTAACACACAAATGCATATGGCATGAAAGATTATGCAAAAATTTATGCAAAAGTTTATGCAAAATTTAAACAAATTCCTAAATAAATCGTTTCATGGATGTACTACCTTAAATACTCTTACGTTTTGTTTCATTATTTTTTCTTTCGAGTCAAAAATGTAATATTTGGATTGGAGGGTGTTTTTTCAACGCCGGTATTTCTGAAAATGAAAAAGCTGGCGTAGCGAAGGGGTCTCTGACAAGCGGAAATTGAGCGAAGCGATGGAAGAACAAGCCCGGGCGAGGGAGCAAAGTAACCATCTCGACAATCGGAATAAACCCGGTATACACGAGTCCGATAATGTGTTTCATACGTGTAAGAGGGTAGCGAGCATATTTCTCGATGTGTCAGAATAAAATTTCATCCAGGAAAACTCGGGCGAACGGGTTTTCTCGGGCCCGCCCGCTTCGCCCCAGCCGAGATGGAAGAACGATTTACGTTTTTTACGTCTCTTTCCGTTTCTCGCTTTTCGGAAAATCTCGTTCAACTCCCGCGGGAGTTTTGCCTCGGCTTATGGAATACACGCAGGTAAGGTTTACTCACTTCGACACACACTCTCCCGGAGAAATATTCGTCACGGACGCCGAGGCGTCCACGTCCGCGTGTTCTCCGTGTGTCGGCCCGGCTGCACGGGAAAACTCTTACGAACCGAGACGAGGATATATTTCTAAGCGAGAACGAAACCTTACACTCCGAAACTAGTTTCAGCGAGTATGAATATTATTCGCGAGCGTGAAAATGAAAGAATAAATTTTAAAGGGCCAACGGGGATCGAGATCCGGCCCGTTTTTGTTATTGAAATGAACATCAAAAGAATTCCAAGACTTTGCATATTTTTCTCCGAATATGTAACGCTGATGCGAAACAATTTATCTCGTGTATACGATAAAAATATTTAATCAATTTTCTATGATCCAAATTAATTATTTTAAAAGTTATAATGACTTGAAGATTTTTGAAAAAATTTAAAGATAATTTTTTTTTTCGATTTTAAGAGTCTATTTGATCGGAAAAAAATTTCCATAGATATAACGAAAATGCAACTTAATCAGGGCGTAATCAAAGAATTCGTATTGTACGAGCAAAAAACTGTTTTTGAATTTTTCAATAATATAAATTCTTGAATTGAGAACACGCACTGTAAATGTACAAACGATTTAACGTTTTGCATCAAAAGAAAATTTTATCAAGCAAAAGTATTATTAAAAAGCTCAATAAGTTCATAGGAAGTTGTAAGTGAAAAAAAATCCTCATTGATGTGACTTGAAATTAAAATGTACTCTTTTGAATCTATGAAAATTGACAAAAAAAGAACTTAAATATGCAGTGTGAATAACGAGTAGAATAAAGAGAAGAAAAAAAAATGATTTTAATTGGCGCGGTATCGTGTTCAATGTGTGCAATCGGGAGAATAATGGGGGAGGAGTTTGCGAACGACGACGGTAGAATTTAATCCGTTTGAAGGGAGAGGGTGAGAGAGGGAAAGTTGGAAGGCTTGTCCAGTAGAAACTTGTACCCTTTCCCTTCATTTAGTCACCGGATGTCAGCGTAACACGTGACTACGAGTATAAATCGTCACGTAGTATCACTTAAGGACTTTCACCCTTCTGGCCACTTCCTCGTAGCGACACACGTGTACTCACGAATTAGAGAGTCCAGCTACGAGCGAGCTTTATCCAGCCCTTCTGCTATCTCTTGACCCCTCTCTCCCTCTCCTTTTCTCGTCGTCTGTCTCTATCTCACTGGAATATCTCCAGACTCGGGCACACGCGGCCTCTCAACCATCGGATCTCTGCGTCTCTCTTTCCTCGTTAAAGAGCGCGAACTATCCCTCTCGTTGCACCGATAATCTTTGCAACCGCACACGAGTGGGTTCGCAGACTGAGCATGTTCTCTCTCTCTCTCTCCTCATCTCATCCCCCGCTCTCGTCTGGCCCTTCAAGCCTCTTATTTCGTGGCTGCCTCATTGCACCAACGAGCTCATTCTACTGCCAGCACTTCAATCCTTGCCCTTCCTCCTGTCCTTCATCCAATCCCTCTCACACGTACGTATACGGAGCATTTCGGCTTGATTAAAATCTTCACAAATGCACTTTTGATCAAGCTGCTTCATTCCTTGCCAATGACATCAAATGAACCTCTTTTATTGCTACAAAAAAATGTACTTCTTTCCTTCGTCATTCATTATTCAAATGATTGTACATAAAATATGTTATTGGTATAAAATCGTTGATGCGAACTAATTTTTAATTACAATTCTTCTCCTTTTATTCATGAGTTATAATTATGTAAAATATGCTTGAGTGAAATGTTATTTTCGATCAAGCTCTTTGCGGACGAGACTTTAAGTTCTTGTCTCGTAAAAATATGAAATATTTCTTCCATTCAGCTTATATATTTTTTTAATAAAAAACTCAACGATTGTTTATTTCTTAGAAGCAGAACTTTAAATTGCTTGATAGAATTTCTTCAAATTACAGTGAAAGCCTGTTTGGGGAGTCGAAACGATTTCCTAAATCCCGGAAAGAATGAAGCCTAGAGTTTTCAAGAAAACGAGATTTCGCGAAAGTTTTAGGCGGAAGAGATACAGTGTATGAGAATAGAAATGAGATACGGCGCACGAGTGGTGGAGAATTTCCTATATTTCGGTCTGGGTAGCCGGGAAGGTTTTCTGGTCGGCGCAGCAGCGCGGATGGTCAGACGACGAGCGGGCAGGAGAGGGAAACTTGCGAACGAACTTACGAGGACAGAGTTGTATCGCTACCGAGATAATGCATACATCTACCATCATATATACACATGCGAACCTGTATTATGCCCTGTAATATACTTTTACAATGTTTCCTGTCCCGAGTTCGAGTCCAAACTCGAACCCGATACGCTCTCGAATCTCCAGAGAGAAAAGACGATACGGTAAACCCAGCTTACCCTCCATTTTTATGTACTACGACCTACCAAAGTTAAGGACAAACTTTTAGCTTCCCTGTATCTTGCCCAAAACACCCCTTTTCCTCGGGAATTCAACCCTTTTTTATATTCTAACCAGCTATTTTATCTAATTTGTCCTTTCTATTTCAACCAAACGTTACAAGATCTTATTTTCGTCAAATTTTTCATCCTATTTACGATGTAGTACATTTATAATTTTTTTTTTAACAGGTTGACATACTATTATGACTGAACTGAAAAGTTTAATTAGGTTCGAGCGGAACGAGAACTTTTTGTTGCGGGAAATTTCATACTTCGTATTTCCTCCATTAACAATAAATGTCATTCAGTTTTAAATGACACTGCTTGTAATTTCACATCGCAACTCTCTCAAGAGGTAAATAAACAACTCGCCTCAGGGATCGGTTGTTAAAATAAGAACAAAATATGCTTGAACAAATAGGTTCAATTTTTTTTTTTCGAGGTTGTTGTAGTTATAACATGGTTATAATTTACCATAAAATAAACAAAGCATTGCTAAAAAATCACTATGAAAATTAAACGAAAAATAAAGTTAAAATTGTAAGAAAATCAATGAACAAAAATATATATCAACAGGCATCTTTTGAAAACTAGAAAAAATCATGCAAAGAGCTTGCAGAACATTATATAATACATATAAAAACACGTCAAGAAGAAAAATGTTGCTAAGCATTTATAGATTATAGATACATGATTATCATCAATAGTAAAAAAATCCGCATAAAAAAAAGAGACAACAGAGATTGAGAAGACTGATGAAACTTAAATGAGTAATGTTGAATATGTAGACAATTAAATCAAATATTAGTCATTTTGAAAAAATTTTATGAATATCGAAAAAATTAAATAAAAAATTTCAGGTTGAGAACTACAGTTGCTAAGCATTAATGTATTATAGACGCATAATTATCATCAATAGTAAAAAATCCGTATTAAAAAATAGAAAAAAACAGAGACTGAAAAGACTGACAAAACTTAAATGGGAATTGTTGAATATATGGACAATTAACCAAAATATTAGTCATTTCAAAAAAATGTTATGAATATCGAAAAAAATTGAATAAAAAATCTCAGGCTGAGAACAACTACAGTTGATGGCCCAAAAGGAAACAAAAAGCACCAATGTAAATATGTATATCTATATATGCAAATGCAAATGATTAAAAGGCAATTTAGTAGTACAATGTATGTCTGGGAAGTTGGCAGCCAGGCGATATTCAATCGTGTCTCCGATTGTCCAAGCGAGCGGGGGGCGGAGTGAGGAGACATTAGTCGTCGTGGATTGCGGAAGAGCGTGGCGTGCGGACCGGAAACGGAAGGTGCTTTCCCCGTGCGTCGGAGACGCGCGTACGCGAACCTCTCCGAAATTGCGCACCGACTGGATATCTCGGATTTGGCTCCGGGACGAAGAGACTCCGGCCCGAACGAGTTCCCTGCGAGAATCGAGCGCTTTGCGCCCTTCGGGGAGTCAGGAAAGATTTGCAGGTGTGCGAAGGGACGCGCGCGCGCATCGACAAGCTCGCCGGCCGCGTCGCGAATGTCCAGTTAATTTATGCTCAGACTCGACGCTCGCCTGCATACGTGTCTGTGTAATGGCGGACACGGGAACGGAATACGCAACCCGGACCTGCATTACATAAACTCGGGGAATAACGGAGGTTGTCAGGAACGAGGGAATATTTTTGGCGCGTCGCTCGCACCTTTATACGCGTCGATCAGCAACGTGACCGTTATACATAATTTTTTTTAAATCAAGGATTTAAGGGTAGATCGCTCTTTTTCAGATATCAAAATGAATCGCGATAATTTTGACATATCTGCTCATATGTATTTTGGAACCTTCTGTTAAATTATATAAAATATATTCGTTAAATGGTTGGAAAGATATATTTCACTCTAAAGTCTGAATTTGACATTGTGTATTATTGTAGAGAATTCAAAAACTTACATTATATATTCATAATTGAGGTTAATTTTAGTTTTTCAACTGCTTGAAGAATTATTATTGTGTAATTTATTATTAGAAAACTGGTAAATTTTCGAATAGATATTTGAAAAACTATTATTTTATAAATTATTTTTAGAAGACTGGAAAATTTCCAAATAGGTATCATGAAAGCTTCCACCATTTATTCGCGTAAATAGATACGTAACGTAACGTTAATTAAGAATCGATACAACGTTAATAACGTTAATGGAGTAAAAATTTGAAAAAAGAATGACCAAAATAGAGTCTAATTTTCACGATTTCGAAAATTAAATTAGCTTTCAAATTTAGCTTTGGACAGAGACTCTATATGTGGATGGTAAATTAAGATAATATAAATGCGCGATTTTCTCTTTTAGAACTATAGGCTGACTTCGACATTTTTAAAGCCAGTAAATATTTTCGTGGAGTATTTTTACATAAATGGCATTGTCGTTATTTTATTCGTAAACATATATTATTATTTCATTTTTTATTTCTTATTTTAACTATTTGAATATCTTCCAAACTTTTCTTTCTTTACTTATATTCAGAAAATATGCTATGTAAGTACTAAAAAAAATATTTTGTCTTTGAAGCAAGGGTCTTACTGCAAAGGTACAACAATTTCAAATTTTTTAATATTCATATCTTTCTTTTCTCTTGACCAAAAATCAAGTTTATCAACTTTAACGATGATTCTTGAAGTATTTTTTACAATATAAACTAAAAGACGCAATAATCAATAAGACGTCTTAACAAAATATTCCCAAAGCTGTATAGGTATTTAATATTTTAAAAAAAAAAACTAAAAGGAGTCTATCTAATCAGATAAAAAATTGATAACTCGTTGATAAGAGTTTTCAAAATATTCCACACAAAAGCAAGAGGAAACATATTATTCCGGAAGACAAGAAAATACAATGACAGTGCTAATTGTTTGAGCACGGCCGAAACAATTTAAAGTCGAAGAGAGAGAGCCTGTGGGAGGAAACAGGTTGTCCATCACTTATCTGAGCTTGCGAAGTATCAAAGCTCGAAAGGGAGGATGAAGCAAAATCAGGGATGATGGAACATGGCTCATCAGTGTCGCCATAACCATCAATGGCTTAATCTGGTGAGAGTTATCTACATGCGCGCACACGAACGCGGCCGATGTGCGTAGGCATTAAGCGACCAATCGTATACGGCTTGCGTGATTCAGTGGAACCTTTACTACTCGACAAAAGGCCATAAACGCAACTCGCTATCGTTAACCCAGCCGACCCGAATCGTTCCAATTCCCGTCCTTCTGTCCCTCACCATCAGTCCTTATATCATTTCCGCCGATTTCGCTCCGCGCTCACTGACTATCGTCGAATCTCTATCGTTTTGTCGAAACGACGAGATACGCTCGAGATGCATCTCTTCGGCGTTTATCCACCTCTCTCTTCCCTCCCCCTCCCCCACACGTGCTGCCCATCCGAACCTTTTTCTCTCATTTTCTCGGCCATCGCGCGCAACGTTTTTCCAATATCGACCCGTAAAAATGCTATCTTCGATCCGAAACGCGTCCCGGAGTCGAAAAAATGGGAGCCTCTTTTCCGCGTTTTTACGATATCGATAGTTACCGCGGAGAATCGTGGGGTCAACAAAACTAACAACGGCGAGGATGACGACGTGTGCGGCGGGGCAAGTATAAATCGAGAGATATTGCGACGCCGCGGTTGAGGTGTAACGCGTGAAATATTGCCAATGACGCGAATTCATGCATCGATTTTCGGGGTGACAAAGACCGTAAAACCTCCGCGCGTTATTTTTACGTGTTGAATCCTGCGGTTTATCCGCCTCCCTTCCTTCCTTTACCACCCGGCGTAACACGCCGTTTTGTTAAACAACGTTAAAGCGTTCAAAGATAGTTAAACAGCCTCGGGGATGAATGGGAAATTTGAAATATAGCACAGCTACCGCGTTGTATAATTGAAGATTTACATATTATTCGTCCAAAATCAAAAACTAAATTATTAAAATATTTTACAAATTTTGTATATTGCTATATATAGGCCTCCCAAACGCACGCTCCGCAACTGCGTCAACTGTTAGGTACTCTTTTCTCTTTTCAATAAATAATTATGAAAAATCTTTATTCTTATTTATTTATTTAATAAACTATTCAAAATTATTCATAACGAATGAATTAGTATCGATGAATGAACTTGCTTTTAAAGTACAATAATTAACTGTTATCGAAACTCGAATATAGTGACAGACACGGTCTAATTTTCTTTTGCAATGCCTTCTAAATGTTTGTCACGTTACCGCAAGCCAATGAGAATCACGGAATAAAAGCAGTGACAAAATGACCAAATTCACATATTACCCATTTACTTTATATAAAATGATTAAATAACATCTCCAAAGAAATGGCAACATTATTGATAAACGTGTTGAAAGTTGCGATTTTGTACAATAAATATTCAAGTATCGAGTTTTCTATTTATGTAAAATTTTGCACTGATCGCGTTGCATAGCATTTCAGGAAACTTTATCTATAATTGTTCAAAAATGAATTTATCATTTTTTTTCATGCAATTGTACAGAAAGTATACTTGATATTGAGTGACCTTGAATTTACAGCAATTTTTCTTAATAACTTGAAATTTTTAAATAAATTTTTATAGAAAAACGTTGCCAAAATCTTTACAATTTTTTTCATACTATTCTTTTCACGTTCATTTATTTTTGAAGGGTCAATTTTCAATATGAAAAATTTGAAGGTAGAGTAGCAAGCCTTCCGACATAGAGAAAAAGAAATTGAATCTCGAAAGCCTCGTTGACTTTTCAGAAAATACGAGCATCGCTTGGCACAGAAACGAGAACTTTATTTACATCTGAAATGTACAAATTTAACAAGAACTTGGCATAATTATACTCTATAATTAGCAAAATAGTTCGAGAGTCATCCGGACTGAAGATCCTTCGAATATTCACTTCGTTTGTTTTTTTTTTTCATCGAACGTCGTTTCTCGAGGACCACTCGTCATCCACGATACTAGCAGAATCTTTCACTCGTCCCAATTTGTCCAGCACTCGAGTCGAAAGGAAGAGCATAGAAATTAATGACGCCATTTAGAGTCTCTCGATAAAAGGAGAAGAAGAAAAAAAAAGCATAAGAGCTTGTATCATTAGGAGTAAAAGTATACAAATTTCAACGGACGAAAATAAAGCTCAAGGATTTTAATGCATTTCTCGTCCGTAAATAAATTCATCTTGACAGAAAGTAAGGAGACAATCGTCCTACGTAATTCCCAGAAAGGATAAACGACGGTGTCGTTCGTGTGTAAAGATGTTCTCAACGATGCATATTATGCTATTTTGAAACTGACGAGGAGACGAGAAAATTTCTTTTGTTTCCAAATGCGCCCGGGAATCTCGTGCATCAATCCCCGAGGGATGCGCTGAGCGCGGTCAAACACGGAAGGCGAGGTGTTTGAGAAAATTATCTCGGTGTGTATAAATTCGAGTAGACGGTCACAGAGGAAAGTATAGGTTGGAGAAGTTTCCACACAAACCCGGTGCATGGAATTACCAGCATTACGAGCTCGAACGCGGTGTAGCGCGCCAGAAGGTAAATTCCGATTAAGACTTTGGCCTGATTACTAGTAAGATATACAAGGCGGCGTAATACACAAACCCCCGCCCTCTATACACTTCCCTGGCTCCGTTAGCGAAAGAAGAAAACATCATTATAAAAATAAAGCGTGAGAAATAAAGCATGCTGTTGATTCTTATTTACTTGATACAACATTTTTAGGTTTATTACTTTTGCTTTGTTAAAAAAGATTTGAAATCATTTGAAAAATATGGTAACAAGTGGCTAACTGTGTTTTGAAATTTATGAGAAATATTTATTGCATATACTTTAAAATGATTCACTAGATGGCATTTCAAAGTTATTACACTCTGAATCATAAAAATTTTAATATTGGTGAATTTCGATTTATAGGAAATTCGTATTATTACATATTAATTATTAATTAGTATTACCTTGATTAGTATTACATATTAAATGAAATATTATAATCTTCCTAAATATAATTGAAAAAGCTTAAGGCATTGCTAAATTAATTTCATACATTTATGGTTTCATTAATAAGTTACACTGAAAACGAAATTTGGTTGATTCAACAAAATATTTGTTTCGATACGTTCAACGATATTATTTTGCAAATTGAAGTAAATTCTTGGTTGATTTAACTGAAGTTTAATTATTTCAAATAAACGAGTGTTGTTTCGACGAAATATTTTCAACTAAATCTGTTCTCAGTGTACAAATTTGAAAACATTTCACTACTTTGTCTTTTATTATTGTTTAAATGAAATGTTAAAATTAACAAAAGTATATTCGAAAAGTATACTTAAACTTTTCATTGATATTGCCAGCTAAAAGGAAAAAAAATGACAAATTCATGGCAAACGTCTAATTTTCACTATTTTTTAATAAAATAAACTCTTGTCTGAGACTGCATCTTCACAAGTTTTAGTATATGATGGCAAACCAATATTTTGCTATCACCACTACTCCCATAAAGTATAATATTCAAAAATGTGAGCGGGGATGAGAAAAAGTTTAATTATTCGTCTCGGCGAAACGTCGGATAGTCTCTCAAGACGTTACAATAAAGAACAAAAGTAAAAATGGCATCTCGGAGTCTGCGACGAGAGTTTGCGCAAAGTTGGTCTACACGGGGGAGGGCGGAGGAAATATATTTAATGCGCAACATCGAAAACAATGGAGCAGGTTTCACGCGAGACGAGGGCAGAATAATTTTATAAAAGATGCAAATTAAGCACGAAGACTCCCCTGGCGGGATGGTGGCGAAACGTTCACGTTTGCTGTCTGTAAAATTTCGCTCCCCCTCGACCGAAATGCCTCGTAATACGAAAGCTCGTCCAAGGATGGCGGAAGGGAGATTTAAACGATATAGGAACGAGCAGGCCACGATGTTATGTCCGGCGTTGTACTTATGCTTGCGGCGTGTGCTGCGGTCGACGTGTTTTACTGCAAGCCCGGTTCCGATCTACATATACGGGGAATGCGCGTCTCGTTAGTTACCTGTTTATCGGCTCCGAGGCAGAAGGACCTACCCCGAATTATTTTCCATTCGCGCTGAGTCGAGAACGCTAACTTTCGCGACTCCCAAAACGCGTCGATGGACAAGCCGGTAATTATTTCCTCGTTGATTAAAACACGCGATGCCGCAGGGGATGAATTACCGAGGATTTTTCGCCACGCATTGAAAACCGCGGAACCAGAGTGAGAACTTGGAAAATATTTTCACCCTTTTTTTTTCAGGCGCCCCGATTTTTGTTTAACGAGCTATGAGGAAAATGTCCTCTCGCTTCTTGCTCGCGTCTCAGCTCAAAGCCGAGTGAAAGAGATGGATGAGGGGACAGGAATTTACGGGGAAAAGTTTAAAACTTCGCACATGTCGAAAAAAGGCGCTAAAGGGTGGAAAAAGGTGGAGAAGTGTGACTGATTCTCGAGGACTTGTCGAGTGTTATACGAGGGAAGCGCCTCCCACTCGAGTCTTTCCGGCGAGTGATACGCGATAAAGTAGCCCCCTTGATGGCCAATAACTCGCGCTCTAACTTTTTCAACGTTCACGAGGTTTTTTTCCCCGTCAGTCAATCGTTATTCCGCTGCTCACTTTTTTTTCAACAAATTTACGAGCTCCAACTTAAAATAAATGAGAAAAATTATGTGCTGCGGAAAGTGAATGAGAAAGAATTGGCTTGAATTAAATGAAATTTAGAGTTTAAAAATCAAATCAGATATGTTTCAAATAAATATACATTCTTTTAGTGCTTTTTAATAAACAGCATTGTTCAAGACTGTGACATCCTAGAATGAAAACAACGACACAACATTTTTTTAAACATTCTACTGGATGATGTTGACAAAATTTATTTGTTTCATTTATTTATTATGAATAAATACATATATTAGTTTAAATATTGAATTTGCAGTTATTCTTTGCGATTTCTCGTTAAATATATTTTCTAAAATATTTTTCTCATGGTGTATATCGATAAATTTCTAATCGACATTTAATTTTTAGTTTAAAGTACTTTTAGGTAATGACATTAAAGAAATTTTTTTGTATTTGTATAAAACGCTCCTCAGCAATGCACGCAAGTGTATGTCACATTCTAACAAAAGCTTTACCATTTAAAAATAAATATTTTATATTTAAGTTGCAATATTAAGGGCTGAGTATTTCGATTATACAAAATGGTGAAACTTTCTCAAATTTTATCTCCATTTTTAGTATAATGTTAAAGATAGTCTTTCTAAAAAAAATTATCTTCAAAAAATATAATCTCATGAGTTTGTTTAATTGGCACTTGAACAAATTTTTTGAAACAAATGACGATAACGCAAAATTTTTCACTCATCCACAACCCCTTGTTTACATTATTTAAAACACCCGTAAATTTAGTCCCACAACAGCGAAACATTTTTTTCAAATAACCAAATGTGTACGTATACCTGGGCGGGGGAGAAAAAAAATGGCCGTTTTCCATTCTCGTCGTAAATTCGCCAATCTCGCATGAAGAAAAATCCGGAGGGCCCTCGCTCCTTTCTTTCAATTTAAGTCACGATATTTATCAACTCTCGCATTTTACGTTCCCACGAGAAGAATGCACCTCTCGAGATTCCCGTCCGTAGGCGCGCAAGCAAACGGGCATCCAGCGGAGGTACCGGGCCTGGGAGGGAGGAAAAGATAAGAGATAGAGGAGACGGAGAAGAATTACAAACGGTGGCAGTCGTTCTCGTACCCAAGAAAAGGGCTCTCGCTCCCTCTTATATATATATATAAAATCTCTCGCAGTTTCGCTCCATCTCTGTCTGGCTCACGGCAAATTTCGTGCCCGTTTTGCTTCGCGTTCGCCCCTCCGCTCCCCAGATTTCAATTTCCAATCTAATAAGAAATTCTTTCGCGACTATTTCTCAAGGCTCGTCGTGCCAAACTCGCTCTTTCTATCTTTCCATCTGGGCGTACGTAGCGTCTCTCTCGCCAACCGAATTTGTCTCTCGATGTCTCAACGCGGCGTGCCTTCCGACCCCTTTTTTCGCTTCACCCTTGTATGTGCGAGAGGACACGAGACTCCATGTACTCCGGAGTACATGGAGCCTCTATCAGGCCTCGGGAGGAAATTCGAGAGAGCGAATTCCGCACGCCACCAACCCTTCGAGCCTCCGCGCCAAAATGGCTGCTGCTGGCCTCTCTTTTTCTCTTTCTCTTTCTCTCTCTCTCTCCCCCCCCTCCCTCTCTCGCTCTTCCTTTCTTCCCATATTCGCAAAAGCTTCTCTTTTCTATCGTCGGTATCGCTCCGACCGCCGCCTCTATTTCTCTTTCCCTCGGCTCTCGGCTCGCGCGACTTATCTTCCCCGCCGCGCGACTATCCCAAGCGGAGGCGCAATCTCGCCCGGAGGCCATCTCCTCATTTGTTCGACGGGAGGTAACAGCCGCGACACCCTTCCGGCGCGATATCTCGAGCTACGCGAGCGTTTCGACCCACCCCCCGGTCGCTTTTCTCCTCGCGACGCCCTTTTATTTCTTCTTTTTCCCCTTTCTCGATCACCCTCTCTCTATATCTTTCTCTCAAGGTGTTTCAACTCCCGCCGCAGCTTCGCGACGTCTGCTCTACGCCTCCGACTATACCGAGCTATGATTATTTTCGTTGAATTCCATCGAGATTCCCCCGGCTCTCGCCTTTCCTTCCGATCGTAATGATGCGATTTCAATACGACGACGATATGATACGACGATCGTCCACGAATCGACCTCCGAGATACGAAATTTTGGTTCTCACAAAATTGTGCGATAAAATTAACTTTTTCAAAAAATAATGCTATACATTAATTTTTTTTAAATTAGATACTTAAAGATTATAAAATTCTATTATCGATCGAAATAAAATGTTGGTTTTCAAAAAATTTAGTGCGATAAAATTAATTTTTTCAAAGAACAATTGAAAATTATAAAATTCTGTTCTATCGATCGAAATGTGTATAGGTTTTCGAAAAATATATCTACCTCCCATAAAAACATTAACTTTTTTCATAACAATTGATGTTTTTTGTAAAAGATACATATTTTTGTTATAAAGTGCGGAGTAAGACGTGTCGGGTCTCGCCAAGTAGTTCGTTACCGAAAAACATTTCGTAAAAATTCGACAAATTCGATTGAATGTCAGTTCCAGTGTAATTTTCAATCATACGAAAAGTGAATAGTTTAGTGTTTCTCATTTATAATACCGTTTTTAAAAACTTTTTAAAAATGTCAGTGCGGATTTATCCTACATTAAAAAAGAGATTAAACCTCTAATCAATTAATCGGAGTAGAGCGCGTTATGCGAAGTTGCATGAAGAATGCGCCTAGAAGAACAGCAAAATATCAATTCAAACATGTTAAAAAAAGCGGTCGCGTTGTTGCTCGTATTTTATAAAATAAAATTTTCGATAAATATGCATAATTTATTTTTAATTAGTTGTAATAAAATATATATTGGAAAAATAAAAAATATAGGGGCATTTCGTGTTGAAAAAAAAAACTTGAAAATAATAAGAAAAGATAAAGTCGACGCGCGCGGTATTATAAAAATGATTAAACTTTCCATTCCTCGGACCCCCCGGTGACGAGGCGGGGCGTTTATTTTTCTCTTCATTAACTCGAACAGACGGAGGGAAGATTGATCAAGCCTTTTTCTTTTACCTCCCAAAGATAAACCGGAGCTCGTTTTTATATTTCTTCATTAACTCCACACAGGAAGCAACAATTTTTAAATTTCATTCCAACGCCTTTCATCCCTCGAGTGCTCGAATGTATAATTTTAAGTTTTCATAACCCTGTAAAATTCCATCCTCGACGTCCATTCGGCCGGATTTCCAGGCAGTACATTTTTTTTCTGCACTTTAATAAGAAAACTCTTCGATAATCAAAGATTTTCTCGCGAGCTCGCAATCGTATCGTTTTTTTACGAGAAGAGTTTTGCGTTTACGGGACGAAGAGTCCCCCTGTCGTCCTGCATTGTCTCGGAACGTTTCGCTCTCATTATCGTTCTCGAAAATGACGGAAAGTGCGATAATTTCACCGCGAGGATGGCCGCGTTAACGACCATCCGGTGCTCACGCCGCTCCCCTATTTTCGCCTCTTTATCTCGTTACTTCCGATCGCAAGATAACGTCGGCGAGAAAAATGAAAGAAAGAAAAAAAACTTTTCCCATAAAGCAATATTTATGCTCGAGCATCAATCTTTCATTGAATATAATCCGCGGTGATTAACTCTTTTTATACACAACTTTTTACAACGAGGCGAGCACCGAGTCTTGAAAATATAGATCTATATACACAAAGTAGATAAAAGTCTTGTGTTCCGTTCTGTTGCAAAGAGCGCCCACCGAAGGGAACACCGAGCACTTTTAATTTCTTCAAACTTTAACCATCCACTCGCCGCGTCCTTCATTAATAATTAATTAATCTCAAACAGAGGTTTTCCTAAGTGAATCTTTAAAACCTTCAAAAATCTTTCGCATCTCTCGTGAAATTTGGATTTTAAATTGGAAATTAGCGAATAATCGGTGAATACGAATGGGTTCGAGCTGAGAGGTCGATACTGATGGAAATAGGCAAAAAATAGACAAAGAGGAAATAACACGAAACCGAGAGTGGAGGAAAAGACTCGGCGATATCGCCGCAGACGTTCGATCCGAAACGAGCCTGCCTTAAAGAGACATCGCCTTGTACATTCGGTTCGTACATAATATACATGTATACAAACTTTACATATATTTTTATATATCCTCATAAAAGTTATTCTATGCGTAAATTTTACGTAAAAAGGTGTATTATTTCAACAAATTTTATTATTAAAATTTAGATATATTTTTGACTATGATTTTTTTTTAATCGTAATTATATAATATTTTTACAAAAGTCATTCTTTTTTAACTTGACGTAAAAAAGTTTATAGCAACAAATTTTATTCTTTTAGTTATTCACTTTAATTTTAAATTAAGTTATTTTCAACTTGTTTAATATTCGTGGTTTACAATATTAAGAATTATATACACTGCAAAAAATTTCGTGGTGTTAACCAAATTATGTAAGCGATAAAAGGAAATTGTGTATAAAATAACACCGGTGTGTTTAGTAAAAGATGTTGAGCGATGTTACTTGCTGATTTCACAGGGTTAAAAATCGATATTTTGAGCAACAATAAGGGATGGGCAGAACTCGATACTTTCCCCGAAAAATGAAAATTTTTTAATAGATGATGTTTATTGCACCATCGATGAAATAAGCATCACCTATATTGAAAAATTTTTATTTCTCAGAAAAGTATCGAGCTTCGGCCATACCTGTTCAGCAATAAAACTTTGTCAACGTTTCTGGTAGTCCATTCTATTAAGTGGCAATAAACGAAAGAGAATTAACGCGAAAATTTAGTATCAGGTACCTGAGCTGAAGCTTGGCATAGCAAAACATTTTATGACCCATAATCCGAATGTCATTAAGTAAATCGGTCCTCGAGGGCATCTTTGGTCAATCAGGTTTGAGGTGAACCATTATTATTTCAAGAAACTGATACTTAAATATAAAAATTTTCGAAACATTGTCAAAACACTTAATATATATATCCTAACTAATATTATAAATGTGAAAGTAAGTTTGTTTGTTTGTTACTCGATAACGCAAAAACTTTTGCAAGGATTTGAATGAAATTTGTCAT